>JAPKID020006498.1:0-10636 GCA_026931265.2 Tropidonophis doriae | reverse complement strand
TAATCTTAATGTAAAATGTCATCTTTTCAAATGAGATTATTTCCCTTCTGAATTTAAAAGTATGAATTCGTAAAACAGCTTGTACAATATGAAATTAAAATCCTGCTAATTTAAAATGTGTGAGGTTTGTTGATCTCTTGGGCTGCTTGGGAAAAATATGTTGAAAATTAAATAGCTGTCACAAATGTATCTCCTGTTTTGCTGGACATTTAAATAGTAATTTGTCTCCACCGCCTGACAGCTTGCCTATTCCCCTGCAAACTTCTTAAGACAAAGAGACAGCTTTTCTTCATGTTAGCAGGACATAAATGGAACACGCTGTGAAATTGATTTCTAACTTGGCTGGTTATGTTTAAATGTCTGCTATGATAGCAGGAACTTGCTCCAGGGTTCTTTCTCTATTTCATCTCTTTTCTAATGGAAAACTGCTGTTCAGATTTTATTGCTTTTAACACTACAAGCTTTATGCTGCAATGAGGGATTCATGTTAATGTTTGTAACATTAATTTTCAAAACATGAAAATGCCACTGAAAAAATATCACAAAGGTATTTTTCAAATTAGCATGGCTTCCTCAACGGCTTCATCCAGCAGTATTGCATAGTCTGTTCACCTTTGGTTGATTAGCACAGAACCAAGCAATAAAACCCCACTAGTACCTTTCTTTTTTAAATGGACATCGACAGCAATGAAGTCACTGAAGAAATTTACACCTCTGCTTAAAAGCCTTTTCAGAATGATGTTCTAATTAGTGGTACTGAAGGTGCTGAGAAACACAGCAAGTTGGACTTCAGCAGTTTGCCTTGTAGTGTAATGCTTTTAGGATAGAAGAAATGCACATTAAAGCATAGACTGACAATGGATCAAGATAATTAAAATCATCCAAGTCTATCTGAAAGGCATTGCAATTAAACTTCACCTCCTCTTCTTTCATAGTTCTAGCAGTGCCCAGCTCCTTCCTTCCTTCCTGCCTACCTTCCTTCCATCTTTTTTGACATTTCTTTCAGAAGAAATCACATTTCAAAATGCAGAAAAATAGTATAAATTAGAGATGGATAAAGAGCAAAAATAACAATAATGAGCAAAAAAAGTAGAAAACTCATCTTCGTAATGTCAAATACCATAGAAAGAAATGCGATGTTCAATTAAATGTTAAAATTCCAATTGTAATGCTTTAGCATTGAATCAAATTATTGATGGCTTATCCAGCAACTATGCTGATGCAAAATGTGAAAGGATAGGCATGAAATGTCCATGAAATTAGTCTTCTTAGGGAAAACCGTGTGGGTAGTAATATGATTTGTCATGCATACACATGCTAGGAGTTTTAATGTCATAAGGATCTGCTGAGAAATTCTGTGTAATGTACTATTATTGTAAAATGATTCTCTCCACCCACCCTCCAGTGCTGAAATCCGAATGTATATGGCCAAAGACTCTTGTGTAATGGAGTCTTATGGAAGATGAATTGGTGTTATTTAAATGATGAAGGAAAATGTTTAAATAATTTAAGTTTCTGTAGGTTGATTGCAAATACACATAAGTCTGAATTCAAATAATTATGCCTGCAATAGCATGTTGCTCTATTTGTGCAGGAAATTCCCTTTATTTTTATTGATGTATGTCTTACTAGAAGAAGTGGCTAGTAAAATACAACTGATATGCCCTTCACTGTGACAATCATCACATTATCTTTTACATCAATGATAGAAATGCAGATTATGCATGAAAGGACATTCATGAGGAGAATGCCTCTTGTCCACACACATTTTGGAGCAACACAAGCTGGCAAGAGTGGCAGTAGGTTGATTTTGAGTGCCTAAATGCTCCAGCATGGTGATTCATGCATTTGTATTTATTTGGTGGTGCTCTTTGTTGCAATCAACCAATTTGTTTTCATGGCTAATCATTCTCATTTTGAGGCATCATGGCAAGATGGAGGTTTGGGACAGGCTGAGAATTTTGGTGACATACAGTAATATATCTGGAAGAGTTAGTGTACAGAGATGAGGATTATGGCGGATTTGAGCAATCCTCTGATATCAGTAGAATTGTTGTGTCTTACAAATTTGGGAGTATGACTAAAAAATACAGGTGATCAGCTTACAGCCATGGGTTTTGTCCAATTCCTCAAGACCAAACACCACCAAAATAACAGGGCTCAGACTTGCCTTGGTCATCTCCAAAGGGCCCGTCCAGCCAGAATCCAATTCCAAGCAAAGTTGAGCAATTTTATCTACCTGATGCCAAGAACATTCTTCACATGTCCCTTGGCTCCTTTTTTTTTTTAAATCTAGGAGGGAATTGGTCACCTAAAGTAGGACAACTCAACAGCTGTTTGCCAATGCAATAAGGACGGAGAACTGTTTTTCATTCCTAGGGACAACATAGATATAATTTATCCCTGATAATCTGTTCCTAACCTGTTTTTTCAGGTCTTCCAATTGATCTAATCTCGTTTTTTATTGTCACAAAAATTGAGTTTTTTCATCTTGCTGCTGGTGTTCTCTTCTACTCTTTTCTTCAACCTTTTCCACCAGCAGTGCCTTCTATAGAGATCTGGATCTTTAGATAATGTGTCTCAAGTAGGATCATTTGAGCCTGATTATCTGTGCCTTGAGTGAGAACTTTGAGTTAATTTGCTCAAGGAGACATTAATTTGTTTCTTGGCTGACCACAGAATTGTCATTTGTTTTCTCCAACACTAAAGTTCAAAAGTGTCAATGTTCTTCCTACCCTCCTTCTTCAAAGACGAACATTCAATTTTATAGAATGTCACAGGAAATTTCATGGTTTACATAATTCTGATCTTTGTTGATTTAGTATTTGAGTATATTTTCCAACACCTTCATGGCTGATCCACTGAACGTAGTTTGAAGCATATTTGTTGACTGCTTGTCTTTTATTACTGATGGTTGATTGAAGTGGCTATCCACCACTTCAATATCTTCATTGTCTTTTTTAAGGCTAGTTGTTCAGCTTGTTGTCATTAGTTTGATCTTTCTTTATATTTAATTTTAGTTTCATTTTTCATTGTTGTGGTTGACTTTGAATACCAGATCCTGCAGATTCTTTGCATTTTTAGCTATATGAGTATGGTGATCAATGTAGCATGGGGAAATGAGATGTTCTGGGATTCCCATTTCTCTGAGTACATTCCACAACTTGACATAATTGACAAGATTAAAGGCACTTCTATAATCAATGAAACACATACTGACTTATTTTTGGCTTTATTCTTTGGCTTTCTGAATGCTCAGAGTGCATCAGCAATAATGTCTTGTGTTTCTCAGCCCTTCCTAAAGCCAGCACAAACATCTGGCATATCTTTTTCCATATAAGGCTTTTTAGATATATAGACCTTGCATATTTAGTTTTTGTGAGACTAGATGTTTTCCTGTAGTTCTAATTTCTTATTATTACTATTCTGTTATCAAAAGTGGCACTGCTTTATCATTATTGCTCATCCAAAATTGTGTTGACTTCACTTTAATAATGTATTAGGCCTTACATTTTTCCATTCATTTTTTTCCTCCACATACCATATTTTGCCAAATCAGCTACTTTTTGCTTCTTCTAAAAGTTTGGAGAAGCAATTCAGTTCAGAATTTGTGAAGAGATATACAAAGTATGTCTTCAGCTCAATCGAACTGGACACTTTCTTAGTAATATACTAAGTGCAAGCATCTCTTCTTTTATAGGAAACCAATTTGAATTTTTGCATCACCTTATCAATCTTGTTTAAGTCAATTTCTTTTTGAAGTGGCATTGCTAAAAGGCACAGATCAAGATATATATCCAATCTATTTAATTAATGTGGTGTGACTTTCCTGTGAGAAAAAGCATTTCCTTTTTGGAAACCCATTATTCACTCCAACTTTCTTTATAGTGACAAGAACTAAATAAGCTATCAAGAGTGTGCATTGAGTGTCTGGGATCTTATGTAACCATCTTGACATTTGATCTCTAGAATCACCTTGGGAAGTATGGGGACTACATCAGTTGGGTTGTGATATGTATGTCAACTGTGTGTCCTATTTTTCTTATTTTGAAAGTAGAAGAGACGACAATGTTTTTCAGTAGACTTAACAAAAAAATTCAGGCAGTACTAATCATTGAAACTGTGAGCTGTGGTAGTGCAGTGGTTAGGATGCAGTACTGCTGACTGCTGGCTACCAGCAATTTGCCAGTTCAAATCTCACCAGGCTTAAGGTTGACTCAGCCTTCCATCCTTCCGAGGTGGGTAAAATGAGGACCCAGATTGTTGGGGACAATAGCTGACTCAGTAAACTGCTTAGAGAGGGCTGTAAAGCAGTACAAAGCTTTATATAAGTCTAAGGGCTAAGTGCTAAAACCAGCGGAAAGCAGGGAAGTGAAGAAGCACTGTGAAGTGTGACTATCTCACATGCTGTTCTTTCTGTCAATGTTTTGGAGTCCCTTTCTTTCTCCTCAGTGATATCATGGGAACCACCACAGAGGGTCTAAAAAGGAAGAAAGGAACAAGCACCTGGTATGACATTGTTATTTTTGTGCACTGTTGCTGCTACCAACTTCTCGAAGAGCTCCTCTGTCTTCCTCCTGGAGACCAACAGGATCACCTGCCATATGAGGGAGCACACAAGTCTATTAGGTTGGGGAGTGGAAGGCAATCAGAAACTCCCTAAGTGGCTCATTTTCTTCACAGCATCTCATTATAAAAAGTATGTTAGAATAGGAGCCAGTCCTGTTTTTCCTCTCATTTGAGCAAGCAGTGTTATAACTAAAACTACTAATGAAGATTTTGTGAAAATTTCACCTTATGGAAGGCATTTAGCAAAACACTCTTAAGGAGCATATACAGAACCAAAGAGAACTGTGCAGGTTCTCTTTGCTCTCCTCAAAGTTGTGCGAGAGACTTTACGCACAGTAGACTTAATCGGTGGAAGAACTTGCTTCCAGAAGTTGTGAATGCTGGAAGTTTTTGAGATTGGATAGCCATTTATCTGAAATGGTATAGGGTTTCCTGCCTGAGCAGGAGGCTAGTTTTTATCCTAATACTTCCTCCACCGTTGTGCTAGCTGCCAAACCTGCTGTTTCGTTGTGCTGAGCTTCCTGAACAGACAGTGGTCTCAACTGTTTCCTTCAACTCTTCAGAAGCCATTCTGTTCACTGTCTGGATCATTTCCTTGCCTCAGACTGAATCCTTAACAAAATCACTGTTTTGAAGTCACAAAAACATACCTGTTTAGATTCATTCTGCTAGGCCCTGCTACCACTGCAGACAAATTCTAGTCAGTGTAAAAATGATTGGGGATTGGTCAATAAAAAAGACACCATATTCTTAATACAGTGATCATCATTTTCTAATCCTGAACAAAAAATAAGTGTTTTCTGCTACAAAAATATGAGCAGTAATCATTTCGGCAGTCCTATGGGGGTCATGAATATCGTCCATTCACATGGACACTCCATAGAGATTGGAATCCTCCAGAATTACTAATATGAGAATTCCAGCTCTATAGCTGCAAACATCCTAGATAGTTTAGGTACAGAAATGGCATGCAGCAGGATAGACAAAACAAATTCCTCCCTCCCTCCCTCTTTCTCTCCCTCCCTCCCTCCATCTCCACAGATATCCACAAACACAGGGATTAGCAAATGGGAGGGGAAAGGTAGATGAATAAGCTGCCTGACTTGATATCATACTACTGCAGATTTATTTTTTCATTAATTTTTTTTTTAAAACAGGCTCCCTAATCCTTTTCTGCAATTGCTGGAAAGATACTGAAAAGTCACCATTCCTTTTTTCTCCCTGCTGAAGCACAAGGATCAGTGTTGACTCCAAAGAACCAGCTCATTCTGCCAGGGGTGTTGGACAAATATGGCCACATAATCTGTGGCTTAGTGTGATAATTCAGGAGTCCATTTGCCAGCAGATCTAAGAACAATTTCTGCAAGGACTGTAATCCAATTTCCTGCACGCAAACAAGAAACATGTTGCCAAGCTAATTGCTACTGCATTCTCCCCACTCCAAATCAGCATTTGCATTTTAAACCCATGAGCTGGGAATAAAACAAAGTAACAGACAAAGTGCTTCCAGAGAAGGCACTTTCACTGTGAAAATCAAGTTTTTCTCATTCATAAAATTCTATAGGTGGTCCAGATGTTGACATCTATCATGTTTTTCTAATGTATTCCCTTTTTTCATACTAAGAAAAAGTCCATTGAGAAGGTGGCAAGGATGAACAAGGTCTTTTATCAGAGCATTTATCAGAAGAGCTCTAGGATTTTCCTCTGACCCTATTAAATAGAGAATAATGTCACAATAAACACAGGAAGACACACATGAAGACCCAGCTATCCTGAAAATTTAATCATTTGTTCCAATATGTTACAGAAACTCAATCTCCAAGTAAGCATGCTTAAGGCTGCAGTACCGTTTTAACCAAAGAGTGCTTTGAAATATCTTGCCTTAAGATATACACTGAAGGATAATGTAAAGCTAAATAATAGTTATGTTGGCCACAAGAAAAAACATCCAAACCCATATTGAAATAATATCTTTATTAGTCTATCTGAAAGCTTATAAATTGGGGCACACAATGGGATTTCCAGAAACAAATCATGAAGGAAGATGGTTAAAATATACAGAATGAAAATAAAGAGAACAGGAAAATGGAAAATATATATCTGGAACATGCCTTATAAATCACATCATTATCCAATGTTTGCCAGGAGTACCTGGAAAAGTGGGGCAGGGAGAGTCAAGGAGTGCTAAATTGTAATGTTGGATTGAGTTGTGTGATTCAGTCACTGAAAGTTGTCCAAGCACAGTACACCGACTCAGCCTAGTTAGTATCATAGTTAATATCATGATCTTCAAATCAGATCAATAGTTTAATACTGAGATACTCAAACATTCAGTTATGAATGGCTAATTGAGTCATCTGTCATATGATTTGGAGATAAGACTGTCTCATAACTTCTGACTATTTAACAGGCCAAGGAAAGTATGCATCAGATTCACTGGCCTTTCTCCTACATCTGATTGTCACCAATCACTTGAACTTCTGCAGCAGAAATTCTAATGCTTTAAAGTAGATTTATCATGAACTAAAAAAGTCAGGAGGGAGCTGATGGCACCTTGGTTAATATCAAGGATCTAGAATTCTTGAAAAATCAATGGAACTGCACAGGCATGAATGACTTGACTTAGACCTAGTGTCTGCTCTGAGCTGACTGAAAAATTAGGCCAGGACATAGACCAGGCTACTTTACAACAGTAGATAATAGCAATAGCCCTTAGACTATAAGTACATGCAGTGATAAACAACCTATAACTATTTTACAGATTGCTGAAAAGTAAGAATGGACAGATGGACGATCAGGAGGTAGAGATGGGTGCAAATGGTTTGTGGTAGATGAACATTTCTACCTTCATATCATAACTAAGGTAGCTCTCAATCCAAATGGAAAACAAAACCAAGAGTAGATTTTTGTGTGTGAAAGAATTACAATCTGCTTCTTTTACATCTTCTCCCAAAGAACTCTGTTCTTTGCTTTCCTGGTCCCATTTTGCAACTAACTCCAGTGGAAAGTTGTTAGAATTCCATTAAAAAAACAAAGTGTTACAATTACTGTAGATATGTAATATTTTTGGTGCCATTGTCTAAATATTGCTGTCAACCCTGAAGTGGACCTGGTTGAGGCCATCTTTACAGCTTCAGGGTTTCCACAATGCAGAAGAGGGACAGGGGGGGAGGGGGGAAATAGATAGCTCTGGTTTTGTAATCAAAACAAAAAGTTTTCTTGTGGGAATCAAGGAGATTTCAACAGGTGGCTGGGGAGAGGAGGAATGGAGTAACCAAGTAGCTGGCCAGCACCTCTATTGGACAATGTGACTGATGACTGGGGAGAAAGGGGGAACTTTCACTGTTTAATTAGGTGAAAACCATGGGAACTTTCAGAGTTGGTTTTCACCATATTGGTGCCAATATGATGTATCTAATAAATTGTTTTTTGAGGAATCTACCTGCCTCAGAGTTCTGCTTTCAATTGATGCATTACTTGGAACGGTGACAGTTGCAGTCCAGATCTGACAGTCTACAGCAATTCTTATAGACTTCAGGTCAGCGTTATTCCTTCTTTAATGTATAATCCTTCTAGATACTTTTTAATTTTATTTTATTCATGCCTAGCATTGGGTTACCAAGGAAATGCTCAAGAAAAGGCAAAGAACTGTATTAGAATAATATCTAAATGCAAATTAATCTTCTCTGCTATATTAAAGTTTTACAGGGTAATAAGAGTACTGCTTTATTTTGCTCATGATAAATTATAGCTAGTCCTTCCTTAACAACTATTTGTTTAGCAACTGTTGGAAGTTATGACAGTGCTGAAAAATGACTTATGACTGGTTCTTGAACGTATAACTATTTCGGCATACATGTAGTCATGTGATTGCCAGTTGCTACCTTCAAGCTGGCTTTAACAAGGAAAGCCAATGGGGGAAAAGGCAGGAAGTCGAAAGGCACATTCACATAATATCTCAAGCAATCCCATTTGCTTAATAACCATAAACAGATTGTTTAAGTGAATTTTTGCTTAGTGATGGAGACATAAGGTCCCAATTAAGATCATGGACTAACTTATAGTGTGTGAATGATACTGGTAAAATAGAGATTTTAGATGCCATTTAATGCCATGTGGAGTAAATATTGGATACAATTTATTTGTACATTAAATGAGAGTTTTGGGGACTTTGGAAATTAATTTCAGGTTTCAGATGTATGTTGTACTTGCATAGTTCTCAAATCTTAAATCTAATTGTATTAAGACCCATTAGAAAGGATGAGGGATCCATCCTTCAAAATCTATTTGAGGCCTATTGCCAGTCCTTATAAATATTTCTGGACTTTTTCTTCCATTTGCTTATCTCTTTATGGCATTTATTTTACCATTCTATCTCTTGCATTGGACCATTACGTAGATGGCAGAACCCTCCATGATTTTGCATTATGCAACTTTTAACCCATGGTGATCATCGGAAAAATAACAGCAACAACAATAGAGATATTATTGCTCAACAGGAGATAACCAAAGAGTTTGACAAAGACTGGTGTCCTGGTGTTTTCTCAAGAGACTTGCTTCCGGTGAGTTTGCAGGCAGCCAGTTCATGGTAGAGAGCATCTAAGACTTCAACAATAGGTGGTTTTCCTTTAGGATAAAGAAAAAGAACCCTGTTGAATTAACAAAATCGAAATTATGCAATGACAACTCTATTAGTGTGTGCCAAAGCCTAAAGGAGGAGAAGGAGAAGATGAAGAACCATATGTATCAGAAGCAACATGCTTTGGAGTTTGGCAACAGGAGCATATGATTTTTCGTATCCTACTTATGGCAGGCGATAATCTGTTTGACATTGTAAGCAAATCAAACGAACCTTTTGTCTGATACATCGGGACCTGTCTGTATCAATGATTTTTAAATTGGGGGGGTAATTTTGTTTATTTATTTATTAAATTTGTATGCTGCCAATATTGTTATCCAGAGCAGTAATTTGGGGATATCCTGGAATCCACAGTGTGATTTGCAATTGCTTGGTTATGACCAAGGATCCTATTTAACACTGCAGCTATTAAAACTCTTGTGTTTTTGAGTGGGTAATGATAATATTTGAGACCCAAAGAAGAGCTAATTGAATCAAACAGTTTAAGGACCACTGTTTCATAAATTTCTTCAGATCAAAGAAATTCCAAAGTGAAGTAACTCCTTTATCTTGCATGTTGCTCTGCCTTAAGAGACATTCAAGTGATTAAGATGAAGATTCATTTATCTTTGAATAGAGAATGGAAAATGTTTTGAAGCATTTGTCCTTGTAAAGTAGAACTGAATGTGTTGAAATGCAGATATAAAAATAATCTCATACCTCAAATCAAATTTGGCTTTTACTGCACTGATAATATATGGTAGCCAATGTTTTTGTTCTGCCAAACAGGCAACATTTTATGAACATTTCGGGAAGGCCTTCATGCATTAGTAAGTAAAAATGCATGAAAAGAAAAACAGCCTTAAGGAAAAAGCTTGTGAGCAGGGAACTACTGGAGTATAAGGAGCCCTTGTGCATAAAGATGTACACTCGTCCAGTGTTAAAGACATTAAAAAAAACCCACACCTTTTTTAGCTAACACTAAAAAAACAATTTTTACCTTGCAACTGGCACTTCCCCCTTATGCAGCACCCTTGTGCAGTGTATAAATGGGTTAAGGCAGCCCTGCTTCTGAGCTCAGCTTCTACACATTCTGAGACATAAGTAATTCTGACTGAAAAATCCAATGAAGAAGCGAACCACGGAAACATGGATGGAACAACACTTTAAGCTTGGGATGAAAAAGGGTAGGCCGGGGGGCAATATCTCAAGAATGTGCATTTTTTTTCTTCGCTAGCATAATTTCTTTATGAAAAGACAGACAGGAAAATTCCTGATAAATAAATATGATTTTTCCTAGACCAGGGGCCTGCAAAGTTGGCTCTTTTAAGCCGGGTGGACTTCAACTCCATGGCTGGCTGGGGAATTCTGGGTTGGCTGTGACTGGCATCTCTGTCGCAGTTCAGTAATCCGTGTTATGAAGTAGCCGTGCTACAAAGACCAGATGAT
>JAPKID020006497.1:0-10637 GCA_026931265.2 Tropidonophis doriae | reverse complement strand
CCTTTTTAGGCTCGTGTGTCATAAGGGGGGGGGGGAAGCGCAGGGGGGTCGTGTGCTGGCATGCCACACCCATAATGCAATGTGCGACCCGCCACCCAGTGCGCATGCACGCATGACAGGCACTCCCCCCATTTTTTACATGCTTTTTCCACCCTCCCCAGGCTCCAGAGGCTTTATAGGAGCCTGGGGAGGGTGAAAACAGTCACTTCCAGTTTGCTTGTAGCTTGATGTTTAGTCCTCCGGAGGCTTCAGGGAAGCTCCTAAAGCCTCTGAAGGGCCTCTGTGGGGACGAGGGGGCTGTTTTTGCCCTCCCAAGGCTCCTATAAAGCCTGGGGAGGGTGAAAAATGGCTTTAAAAAATGACCGAATCGGCCAGCCAGTGCACACATGCATGCTGGCCAGCTGACAGGGCAACGCCTCATGTGCCTTGCCAAGTGGCTCTGCGTGCCACCTGTGGCATGCGTGCCATAGGTTCGCCATCCCTGATATAGGCGATAGCAGAGGTGGCATTCAGCTGGTTCGGACCGGTTTGGGCGAACCAATATCGGAAATTGTGAGTGGTTTGGAGAATCGGCAAATACCACCTATGATTTGCTCCACCCTCCTGCCCCTGTCGTTCCCTGTCCTATATTCCCTTGTTTATTACATCGGCTGATTCACGTTGGAAACCGGATTCCCACACTTCAGCTCAGCTAGAAAAACAGCTCAGCTCACCAGTGTTGACATTGAGGGTGGTCTTTGAGTGCTGCGTGTGTGTGTGAAGTGTGTGTTAGCTGTGTATATGCATGAGAGTGAGCACACACACAAAGTGCTCTCTCATAAAACCTGTAGAAAAAGTTTTGGAATCCCACCACTGGGTGGTAGGGAATTTTTTCAGCTGTGAGACAATGTGTCTTTATTGTTATTATAACAGTTTTTAATTATTTTGGATTGTTATTGCTTTCATTACCGCTCGCTACCCAGAGTCATTGCAGCAAGATGGATGGTCGTATAAATCGTGATGATGTGGTTATGATAATGATATTAATAATGTCATCTCTCAAGCCTCTTCCATGAGGAACAACGTGTGCTTTATGAATATGAATGAGTTAAGCCTCTTGAATCCCCCTTGATGAAGGAGAAACACAATACTTTTCTACCTGCTGGGTCTGTCTGTGAAAACACATGCCAGCTGCCTTGCCCAATCTTTGCTGACATGACATAGTTTCTCACGTAGCCTTTATGCTCTTCCCAGTTTAACCTTGGCCACAGAGCAACAAAGCTGTCGAGTTAATGATCGTAATGGTCCAGATTTGGGGATGCCTGTTGACCGGGCAGAGAGAGAAATCTCGGGGTATATTCCCAAAGCCTGCCCCACAATTTTGCTAGATGGGTTTAATTAAAGAAAGGCATGTACTGTACTTTGTTATTCATCTGTTAAATGCTACTAACCCTCCCTTTCTCAGAAGCACTGCCCTACTTGAAGTGTGAACAGGAAGACTAACCTTTGATTGCCTATCTGTAAATACTTCTTCCAGTATGTTTTGAAGCTTGTTTCCTAGCTACTCTGGGCCAATTGCTGAAATGTAATTCTTTCATCATGTACCAGATCCTCATGGGGAAGATATATTCATAAACCATCAGTACCTCGCTGAAGTTGAGTGCTGCTAAAGGAACGCCACATTATCGGGTGAGGTTGTGGCTCGCCAGTGGCCAGCGAAGCTGGCAGCAGAGTCGGACAGTGAGGTGGTTGGGGGCGGGAACATGGGCCAGTCCTGGAGGCTGGGGAAGGCTCGGACGAGGACTCTGTGCTGGAATCAGAGATGGGGCGGAGGTCGTCTGCAGTGATCAGGTGCCTGCAAAGCTAGACAGCACTGAAGCAGAGGAACAGCTAGAACCTGTTCCCAGTGTGCCAAATCTGCTTAGCCACCGTGTGACTAACTTAACAAGTGCAGTGATTCATTTAACCACGGTGGCAAGGAAGGTCATAAAATGGAGGCCAAGCTCACTTAACAAATATCTCACTTAGCAACAGATATTTTGGGAGCAATTGTAGTCATAACTCCAGGACTACTTGTATAAAATGTATTCCTACACACACCAAAGCACCTACAGAGCATGCTGCTGAACTGACTGGCTCTGACATTCAGGTTAAACATGCTAACTTTATACTGCCTTCATTCTACGCTGAAAACTCCTCATAGCCTCACAACAAAGAATCACCCACAAATGGACCTAAAGACTCACTCTGTTTTTTTCCCTAGACTTCCACTGTCAGATTCTTGAAACTCACCATTCTTTGGGGAAGTACAGCTTCAGCCCCCTGACCTGGAAAACTTGTTTGCACCTGGGTCATTAAAAAGGGCTTGCAATTTATTATATAAATATAAAATTATATTTTAATATATATTATAAAAAATATAATGCAGAGATGCGGTGGCTCAGTGGCTAAGATGCTGAGCTTGTTGATCAGAAAGGTTGGTAGTTCGGCCGTTTGAATCCTGTGTAATGGAGTGAGCTCCCTTTACTTGTCCAAACTTCTGCCAACCTAGCAATTCAAAAGCATGTACAAATGCAAGTAGAAAAATAGGAACCAACTTTGGTGGGAAGACAACAGCGTTCCGCGTGCCTTCGGTATTTAGTCATGCCAGCCACATGACCATGGAGATGTCTTCAGACAGTGCTGGCTCTTTGGCTTTGAAATGGAGATGGGCACCGCTCCCTAGAGTTGGGAATGACTAGCACATATGTGGGGGAACCTTTACCTTAAAATTGTTTATAGCTTTCATTATATATTTATGTAAATATAATTCCGATAACAAGATTCTTTATCATAATCATACTAATCTAAAAGACAATTCTTGCATGTTACACTGGGATACAGAGGAAATAAAGCTTCATTTTCCAATCCTTTCTGCTAATATTTTTAAAAATAGTGAAGTGGGAAATAAAAGGCAAATCTACAAAAAAGGAAAAAGGAAATTGAAAATAAAATCTAACAAAGGGCCCTGGAAAAGTAATGGATTTTTTCTTCTCATTCTGCCTAGGTTTTTTTTAAAAAAATGCACCAGATATTTTTATAATGGAGTGTTCCTTAAAGTAAGCATAGGGTTCAAGCCAGCGCTTCTGGTTCTGTATGATTGTCTTTGGAGTTTACAATTTTTGGATATGTGTGTAGTTTTCTTTTAGTAGATTAATGAAGATCCAGAATATTTACATAATGAGCAGGTCCACTTAGGCGATCCCAGAAAAGAGACCTAGGAGACGGAAGCAATTATAAGTGTCCTTTAGCAACTAATGAGGAATTGGAAACATTTCCTGGCTGGTGACTTTTCCTTGTGCCTGCCTGAAGTTCTGAGAGGAGGCTACACTTTCTCAGTTCCACTAGGAAATGGTATCGTTTACAGTCATCCCCTGAACTATCCAAACAGGAGGAATGGAGCCATCTGTTAATGAGTGACTGGATTTCCAAGCATGCAGACGGGACATTTGCTGAGCTATGGCAGCTTACATCTTCCAATGACTTCAGGTGATGATGACATGAAACAGAACATTTTATCAAAACATTTCTTTCTGCCCCTTGAAGTCATCTGGTTCTTTTCAAAAGACAGTAAACAGTTGATCATGGAATGGCAAGGAGTCAAATCACTTATTTATCATGGAATTCCCCTGCCAGGCTGCTGTCGTGGGCGAACTTGCTTAACAGAAGATTTCAATCCCTAGTAGGAAAATCTCCTGCCTGAAACCCTACAGGGCTACTTCTCATTTGGAGAAACAACAATAGGTGCAAAATAGGCAGAAAAATCAAATAACACGAGAAAATTTGGATGTTCCTTTGAAAGAACGTTATGATTCTACCCTCCGGTAGCAGAATTTTATTAGCTAAACTTTGTAGGTCATTCCAGACAGGTATTCTATCAATACATGGCCTAATTTGAGAACTTTGCTACGTCTCCTGTCTCTTGATGATGACTTGTGTAGAATGCAAAAGCTTGCATTTAGTTTTGAGGCATTTGGTTGTGCTTTGTGAAGGATATTGCTCATTGTAGATACTTCTGGCTCTGTGTGATTATCTTTGGAGTTTATATGTTTGGACATGTGTGTAGTTCTCTTTTAGTAGATGAACGCAGAACCAGAATATTTATATAATGAGCAGGTCCACTGAATTTATATAACTCATGACCATTATCTCATTGACTTCATTAGGCTTTCAAACTGTATGGTTCAATTTGGATCTAACCTATAGACCTGTCATTTCCTACTTCTAATAGTCATTTCTTAAGATACAAATAACACAAATATCAAGTAGAGTTATATATACACATACATAATTATCAAACCCAAATGCATGTTTAACTACAACTTTTAAAGTTAATCAACCATCCTTATTGGAAAGCGATGTCATGTGCATTCATATCTATAGGACGTGATTTACTTGCCTTTTAGAATCTAAGTCTGTATCAGTAGCAAAGTAAAACTGTTCCCTGTCAAGATTGACCAGGATCAACATTAGAGAAAACAAAAGCTTAATCAATATATATTAATTTGCTGAATTTCTACTAGAAACATTTGTTTTTAAGAAACTTCCTTATTCACTGTGTTTCTTTTTAAACAATGTTTTTGATTTCCTCATTCTAACCACTACAAGTACTTCCTGTTTCACTGGTGATCAAGTGATATTTATTACCGCTCTTTGCCCATTCGTGACTTTAAGTGTAGAACTCGGTCCTTATTATGGGAAATTTGTGAAGTCCTTCTTTGCTTAGCATTTTGCTTTTGTTTGACCACCTGTTCCTGTTTTTTCAGCATATGACTGTTTGCAAAGGAAGGTAATCTGTCAGGTGATATATCACATATCACTGCACAGTGAACAAAATGCAGAAGACTTCACTGATAGAGAGATTCCAAGGAGGAATTGATCTAATAACTCATAACAGAGTTGGAAGGGATCTTGGAAGTCTTCTAGTCCAACCTCCTGCTTAGGCAGGAAACCCTACATCACTTCAGACAAATAGTTATCCAACACCCTCTTTAAAACTTCCAGTGTTGGAGCATTCAAAAATACTGGAGGCAAGTTGTTCCAGTGATTAATTGTAGTTCTACAGGGGCCAATAGTCCAGAGTTCTGTAGCCCAATTGTTACCAGACATCCAGTAACTTCAATATCAAGTGCAATCCTTGTTTATCAGATGACAACTGATCCAGTATAAGTGTCTGTAAATTATAATCTCACCATATTGTTTATGGGAGAGATACTCTTTGTCTGGCTCCGCTGGTGAGATCTATCTAGCATGGGTAAACCTTCCAAGCATGTCAAGATAGTTATGCTTGGTTGCGCATTCAACTGGATTTGGCATTTTTATCCACCTGTAGCTTTGGATTAAGTGAGATTCCCCACCACATACACCCAAGAGTTAGGCAAACCTATATATACCCCACAGCATCATGCTGTACATTTCTCTGCTGGCACCACTTCACTAGATAGTGTGAAGTAGAGAAGAATGTGTAATAAGATATCAGAACACCACCAATGCTGGCAATAGAGAACTTGACAAGATTCTACTGCCATCATTAAAGATTTCAAATGCCAGCGCAATCCTGTCCGTTGAGTGTCTTTTTTGAGAACAAGAGAGAAAAGTGCCATAGGAAGTACAAACTGATAGTTCATCTTACTTATAATACTGAAGTCTTATAAGTAAAAAGATGCCCGTTGAGGCTCTCTGACCAGTTCCAACAGTTCAAAAATAATATAACACTGGAATTCTAAAGAGAGGCCTCACACTTCATAAACATTTCTTTTCTTCTTTGCCACCCCCCCTCCTTTGGGGGAGTGGGGTTCTTTGAGTCAATTTTGATTCCAAGTAATCAACTTGCAGATTTTCTGGCAAGGTTTTTTTGGAAGTGGTTTGCCATTGGTTGTTTCCTAGGGCTAAAAGAGAATAAATTGGCTGTCATCCATGGACAGAAACCTATAGGTGGATTAGACACCCGGAGGTATTTCCAAACCAGCTTTGCTATTTTGAAATGTTGTATCTGGCTTTGTCTAAATAAACATCCTGGTTTGTTTTTATTGTGGGTGAACTGAACATTTCCAAGAGCATTATTGATCTCCATATGGATCAGTTTCAAATGTAATGTATGGTTCAAATGGATCGTTTTTATTGCAAATTCTTTGTTGTTTGAAAAGGCAAATAATGTTGTAATCTGCTACAAAAACCATGTTTTGAATTAAATATAGTTGACATTTTAAAAATTGGTTAATTAGAAGAAATAATTTGAAAACTTGGGTCCTTCAAAGGTGTGACAATCCCTTCACCACAATGCATCTGAAATCATGAATGCCATATCAGCTGTATGTTAAGATATATATTTAACTGGGTAAAGGGTGCATGTAAAGAAATCCAGTTCTTTTTTTAAAAGAGATTGAAGCAAGATTCACACGGCCTCATATTATGTATGGGAAGCAATGAAGTACAAGTACATATTGCATTTCTGGTTAGCATTTCTGGAGTTAAAATAGTAAAATTGAATAACTGTAAGGGCTTTTCCCATTCTAAGTTTGGTGAACAGCTGTCTCAGCTGACAAGTGTGATGCCATATTTAGTTCCACTATCCATCATATAAGTCTGACATGGGGCCAGTTGATATGTCATTATTCAGGGAACTGAAAATCAATCATATTATCATCCAGTGAGAAGTTGCTCTGCAAAGACTGAGTAGCTATTAATTTCTTAGGGAAACCAGAGAACCAATGAATCTGCTGTACTAAAAACCAATGGAGGTAGTCCTCCCACTTAAAACCATCCCTTGGGCCAGTCACTAATTCACAGCTGCAGGAAAGATCCAATGGCAAATCACTTCTGAAATACTGCCAAGAAAACTGTAGGGATTTCTCCATGCAGTTCCTAGGAGTCAAAACTGACATTGTAGCCCAATGAAGGATTTCACTTTCCCGTCATCCCCCAGGAAAAAATCTTTTGTTGGGCTGCAGAAGCAGAGTTAAATATACTGAATGAGTTTAACTCAGTTCCTGCTACCCAATGAAGACTCCCCTCCCCTCTGTGGATGGAAGGGAGGGGAAATTGATTATTGGACTGGAAACTCAGCCTGGAGAAAGGGAGGAAATTTCAGCTGCAGATGGAATTGAGATTCTCCCTAGCAGACAGTTTTTTCAGCCCAACATGAGAAGGAATCCTTTCAGCAGGCAACAGCAGTTTGCCACATCCCCCGCTCTCTTCCCCATTGACTTTTTGGGGAAACTGGCAGGGAAGATTTTTTTCTCCTTTGCTAAACCAGGCATGGGTGTGCTCAGCATGTGACACATCCAATCCATGGGCTGTGAGTTTGATAGCACTGCCTTAAGCAATGTCTCCAAAAAATGCCCCTTGGTCCTTCCATTGTTTAACCAACAAGACTTTAAAACTTAATAGGTATCAACCTTCCTGAGCAAACTAGAAAGAAACCTGACTAGATGAGGTAAACCTACTTTATTGTAAGCCTACATTAATACACTTTTGAAGGTCTGAAGGTAAAACTCCGCACTCACAGTTTTAACTCTGTTCAACAATTGGGAGTGGGTCCTTCCTAAATTTCTCCAAAATAAACTATTAACTCCAAAACCACTAAGTTCTTGGGAATTTCTGATTGATTGATTGTTTCCTAGGTAGCATCTCTTTCCCTTGTCCCCACCCCCAAGGTAATCTACACATCCCATCACATCAAATGCTAAACATGAAATAAGAGTTTAGAAATTTGGATTTTTTTTCTCAAGCCAGATCCCACAACTACAGTATATTAAATATAAAATTTACTTAACACTAATAAAACCAATAATAGAAATAATAAAACAAAGAACTTAAAGGTCCATTACACAAATCATCCAATGAGTTAAATGCCAGCTAGACCCAGCCCGCTGTGTTTACACTCAACAGAAGAAAACCTCTCATACCACGAGATGGAAATAAATGTGATATCTGATGACACCTTCAAACCAAATGTTCAATTTTTAGTCACTCAAAGTGCTAAAGGAAATGGTTTTTCTAATAGTTGAGACTGAAGTTGAACCCAGCAGATAAGGACAATCACCCAAAATTCATTGGAGCAATAAAAGCTTTAAGGGCATGATAATTAGGGGGGAAAGCATAGGCTTCTTTTCTCTAATGGTTAATCCAAGACTACCCTCTCCCCCCAATCTGGGTTGTAGTAAAACCACAGTAGTGTTTACAATCTGCTTGAATTTGCTTCCAACTAATTGGATTTGTACAATTACGTTGCTTTCTTGTTCATTGTGCTATATGAACCAGCACATAACGTAGTCCACGAACTGCAATTCAGTGGTGAGAAAAGTAAGGTCTTGTACATACACAAAAACCAAATGCATAGGAATAGAATAGGGGGTACCTGGCTCATCAATATTGATTGTGAGATGAATCCAAAGTCCTAATGGACCACCACTTAAGTATGATCCAGCAGTGTGCTGCAGCTGCCAAAAAAACCAGTACAGTCCTAGGCTGCGTCAACAGAGGGATAGTATCAAGATCATGTGACATAATAGTACTGCTTTATATGATATAAGTAAGACTAAACTTGATCTACCTCATCCAGTTCTGGTCACCCTAACATAAAGATTTTGATACTCTAGAACAGAGGTGTCAAACTCAATTGCCTCACAGGCTGGATCATGATGAATTGTGATGGTTTTTGCCTTTGCGAAGCTGAAGTGGGTGTGAACTGCACATGATGCATCCAGCCCATAAGCCACCAGTTTGATAGGCCTGCTCTAGAAAGAGTGTATAGAAGATCACCAAAAATGATAAGAGGTCTGACAGTTAAACCATATGATGACCAGTTGCGGGAACTAGGTATGTGTGGTCTAATGAAGAGAAGGTCTAGGGGTGACATGATAGCAGTGTTCCAATATTTGAGGGACTGTCACAGAGAAGAGGGAGTCAACCTATTTTTGAAAGCACTTGAGGAAGTGTCAACCCTGAAGCGAACATGGCTGAGGCCATCTTGGAGGCTTCCGGGTTGCCATAGAACAGAGGAAGAGGGGAAATAGTCAGATGGGGTTTTGTAGATAAAACAATAGAGCTTTCCTGTGAGAACCAAGGACATTCACACAGGTGGCTGGTCAGAGGAGGAGTTAACAACCAAGCAAGCAGTCAGTGTGATCAATGACTTGAGGAAAAGGAGAAACTTTTACTTTTTAATTAAAAGCCACCGGAACTTTAGAGTCGGCTTTCACCAATTATGCCCATGTGATGTTTCCAATGAATTGTTTTTTGAGGAACTTGCCTGCCTCAGAGTTCTCCTTCCTATGGTACATTACTTGGAACACTGACATCAAGGAGTAATGGGTGGCAGGTTATTAAAGAGAGATCCAACCTAGAATTAAGGAGAAATTTTCTGATGGTTAGAACAATTAACCAATGGGACAGCTTCCCTTCAGAAGTTATGGGTGCTCCATTACTGGAGGTTTTCAAGAAAAGATTAGATAACCATTTGTCTGAAGTGGTATAGGTCTTGTGCTCGAGCAGGGGGTTCTAAAGTCCTTTCCAAGCCTGTTATGCTATGTTATTCTCTGTTCCACCATAGTTTACCCCTTCATTGCATTGTATGAACCCATGGTTGGGATTTGTTCTCTGACACTTATAGCTGCATTTGATTAATTCCTTAGAATGCACTCAATGCTTATGCCACCCAATATACACTCACATAAGATCAGGGATTTCAAGTCTATTCATTTAGAGCAGCTGCTACCATGTACATAGAAAACATTCCCCTCCCCCAGTTGAATTAGAAGAACTGATGTTTTAGATAAACCAAAATTCCATTGCTTATTATCAGTTTGCTGAGCCATCTCATTTTTGTGTAATTGATATTACACAGGGTATACATTTCAAGCTGCTGTATCTTTTCCAGTTTGTAATTTGCAAAACAAATACTTCTTAAATTGCACATTACAAATTAATTAGAGTTTTGCTAGATATGATTAGGCCAAATTAAAATGAACTTAAAGTTAGGTTAGGTAATGATCATCCATTAATTATAGCCTTCAGCTCAAAAAGTACAAATGCAACACCTGTTGATTTCTCTCGCTCTAGCTCATTGGGAAGAGCAGTTGCACTTCTCTCTCCTGCTTAAGGGAATCCCAAAATGGAGTTATAATTCAATTAACTAAAGCCCTGAAAAAAAACATAGTTTTGCAACATTTCTGCGGGCTTTGCCAAAGAGACCTTTCAGGCTTGTGCAGAGCAAGAGTGGCATCTTTTTTCTGATTTCCATAGAAATCGTGGGGGAGAAAACCAGACTACTTTAATTAAAAACAGAAATGTCATGTCCATGCAAGTTTTGAAGCACTTAATCATTTTTGATAGAAGCATAGTCTTAATCAACTGCCCTTTGCCTTTGTTAAAATTCATGTTTGTTTTCTTTTGAATAAACAACTGTTTGTTGAGTTCACACAACATTAAGATTGTGAGAGTCTGTTTGGTCCACTGGTCTAGTGGTTAAGAGCTATGGTGGAGATCGCTTCCGGCCACCGGAGGCTTCGGACGAGTCCTAGACTCGTCTGCCGCTTGTTTTGCACTGGCTGCCTGTAGCTTTCCGGGTGCGCTACAAGGTGATACTGACCATCTTTAAGACGCTCCATGGCACAGGG
>JAPKID020006496.1:0-10637 GCA_026931265.2 Tropidonophis doriae | reverse complement strand
ACAACAAACTACCTATATTATGCTAGCAATTCTAGTGGCTTTCTAGATTTCTAGCCTACCTGGACAGCATGAAAGTGGAGGATATTAGAAGGGGAGAAGATGGGAACTAGGGGAAATAGCACAGATGCAGCTTTTGTGAAGGAGAAAGGAGGTTGTTTTAAGGACAAGATTGGGATATTGTTGAGGGACCTTGGGAATATCATGTTAGTCAGAGATATGGGGAGGTATTACAGGTAGTACTGGGCAAGCTAATTCAAGGGAAGAACAACCAGTAAACTGATATGGATCATGACTTCTGGTGACTTTGCTCTCAGGCTTCTACTGGTAAACTCCAGTAAGCCTTAAATCTCTATTCAAGTATGCCATGGATGAACACATGAACTGAAATCTGCTTAAGACACAGCACAAATATTGTCCTCTTGGGAAATTTCCCCTTCTTCCACAAGTGGAGGACAAGTGATAATAATCCTTAGGGATAGTTTGAAGATGAATAGGAGCTCTCTCATCGAGGTTGTGGATTATAAATACTGTTGGGCTATAGAGACAATTATGACTTTTGTTGGTGTACTGTTTACCTTGCTGCATGGCAGCATTCATTCCTGCACTTCTGGACCTTATTCTGGGCTGATTTTGGAGTCTCCAGAGCTGGTGGATACATGGCCAGATGGATCCGGTTAATTATGAATGCCTTATTTGAATTGAATTGAATTGAATATTTTATTTGGCCAAGTATGATTAGACACACAAGGAATTTATCTCTGGTGAAGAAGCTCTCGGTGTACATGTAAATCATCACCACCATCACTACCCCAATAAGAGGGTGGAGTAAAAAAAGATAATAAGAAGGATAAATAACAGTACAAGCCATACTGTGTGAGAAAATACACACAGACATTACACAGTGTTGTGAGAATTAGAGGTTCAGCAAACTGACAGCCTGAGAGAAAAGAAAACTGTCCCTTGGTCTAGTTGCTTTGGCCTTCAATGTACTATAACGCTATCCTGAGGGGCGTAGTTGAAACAGTTCATGCCCAGGATGTGAGATGTCTGCAGATATCTTCTCAGTTCTCCTTCTGGCCCGTCCAATATACAGGTCTTCTATGGAAAGCAGATGTCAATTGTTCTTTCTGCAGTCTTATCTAACTGTTGGAGTCTGTACTATTGCTGTACCAAACTCGGACAGTTGTAGAAGTAAAAATTACAAATTCAATAATTCCTTTGTAAAACTGTTTCAGCAGCTCCTGGGGTAATCTGAGCTTCCTGAGTTGATGCAGGAAGAGCATCCTTTGTTGTGCCTTTTAAATGATGGTTTTAATGTTACCGTATTTAAATTCTGGGAGATTATAGAACCTAAATATTTGAAGGACTCTACTGCTGATACTGTGCTGTTGAATATGGTAAGAAGTAAAATAGAAGGGCTCCTCCTAAAATCCACTTTCACTTCTACAGTTTTAAGCATAATGAGCTCCAGATTATTACAGCTGCATCATAGGGCCAATTGTTCAATCTCCCATCTGTATGCAGACTCATCACTATCTCGAATGAGGCCAGTGACCATTGAATCATCTGCAAAGACCAGAACTTTAACAGAGAGTTCCCTTGAGATTCAGTCATTGGTGTGGAGAGAAAAGCAATGGAGAGAGCGCTCAGCCCTGGAGTGGGAGTGATGCCTGCTGCCTTACAAAAATATCTTTCCCACAGTGTTGCTTTGCTCAGTTATGGAAGATATATCAGTTGCAGTCCTTCTTGGAGAAAAAAGCCTTGGTGACATTGACTCATGCTCTTGTCACCTCCTATATATACTACAGCTTTTCGTGTCTATGGTGCTTTGAAGACTATTCAGAAGTTGCAGTTGATGCAAAATGCAGCTGCTTATCAGCTGACAGGTAAGAATTGGTACCATAGCCAACTACAGACATAACAAAGAAGGATTACAAGGTCAATTGCATACAGAATCATCAGATTATCCCAAAAGGACTAGGAGATGAGAAAGAAATTCAAGATTGCCCTATCTTGATTATCTTTATCATAAGAGAAGGTGGAGGGAGAGAGAAACTTTTCCAGGCTTTTATCTTTCTGTGATTACACCCTGTAACAATAAAGTAGAGCTCCAGTAAAATGTCCACACATTACAACCATGCAATCAGTTCTTTGAAAAACTCCTAGTTCAAACCTATAAGGCCCTATGTGGCCGGCATCCCAAGTACCTGCAGGACTGCCTACTTCAGTTAAACCTATTTCTCCAGTTTATCCATCCTACATTGGTTTACTCAGGTTGCCCCCATAAAAAAATTGTCGGAAAAAAGACTTAATGCTTTCAATCACAGAACTAAGGCCCTGGAATAATGTCCTGGGGGATCCATGTAGTATCCTGCCTCTTAATATTTAAGAATGTGAAGCTGTTCAGGAGAGCTTTTCACAGTTAGATTTTATCATTAGGAGACACCAAAGTCAGTATAATTCTGGTAATTAGACCATCTGGCTCTTTTATGCTACATTTTTTGTAGTCTGTTAGAAATGTGATAATGTAAATATAACTAACTCTTCACATTCTCAATCAAAGGCCAGGTTGACTGGGAATTCTGGAATTAAAGTTCCAATATAACTGTTGGAACATCAAGTTGTAGAAGGCTGGTCTGGAGGAAATTCATAGGAAATAAAAGAAATGGGTGTGCCTTCGCTCTGTTTTTCTCTTACTAGCTTTAAATATAACGTAGCAGTACCTAATACTAATCAGTGCTCTGGCTTTTTTCCCCTTCTATTCTCTTTCTGCTGTTGCTGTTAACTCTGCTGTCAAGCTTAGCAACTTATCACACTAAAAATAGTTTCTTATCTTGCTTTCTTGGGAAATGAAAGCTAGATGGAGTCTTTAGCAGGCTTAGTTCAGATCTTTGATGGCTGCATTTGTAATTATTTCATTTTAAAGACTTAGCTATCTTAAGTGCATTTGAGAACAGGGTTGAGCACATTGATTTCTTGCTCTTTTGTCTTTCATCAGATCAGCAATTATTCACAACTGAAAATGTGGTTTAGTATAAAGAAGCTTCAGGAAAGAACAGTAATGTAGAGCTTTTCATCCAGGTTGTAATAACTGGCATTTTATAAGCAGGACTAGAAGCCCTAAAATAAAGCTAATGAAATATCAAACTATGTAGCAACCTCCTTTTTTTAAAAAAAAAGGGGTGGGGGTGGGGGAGTATTTTTGCGAGATTTTTTTTTCTGAATCATGTTTCTTCTGGATGCAAATAAAGAAAATCTTTGTTCAGCATAACCTGCTACAGGTCTCACAGCCAACACCTACTGCTGCAGGAGCCACACAATTATTTATTTGCTTATCAATGCACCTTAACACCAAATGTCTCAGGGTGACGAACAGCAAGTAACAAATTCCAGTAAAACAGCCTAACTCAGTGATGGCTAACCTTTTTTGCCTTGTGTGCCAAAAGCGGGGGGAAGCAGGGGGGTCGTGCTTGGGCATGCCACACCCATAATGCTATGTACGCAACCCCCTGCTTTTGGCACACTTTTTTCGCCCTCCCCAGGCTCCAGAGGCTTTCTAGGAGAATGGGGAGGGCGAAAACAGCTTCCCCCTCCACCTCCAGAGGCTTCAGGAACTTCCCTAAAGCCTCCAGAGGGTGAAAAACGGCCTCTAAAGAAGGCCTAAATCAGCTGCCCAGCACACACAAGCGTGCTGGAGCTGACAGGGCAATGCCTCGCGTGCCCTAAGAAATGGTTCCACATGCCACCTGTGACACCCATGCCATAGGTTCGCCATCACGGCCTTATACGTTTTTCTTTCCTGTTAAGAAAGAACAGTTAGTAATTGACCCTCCATTTTGTGATAATTTGTCATTGGAATATAGCTGTGTTATTTCAGATGTTTCTGAAGGTTTTCCCAAGTGTCTACAAATGTTAGCTTGTAGATAGTGGCCTTCTAGATCCCTAGATGGAGATGCAGAAGCAGCCGTTTAAAAATAAATACTAATAAGACCACAGCTCAACTGTAGAGAATTGTATTTATGTGCAGGAGATGCAATATTAGAATCAGTACGAAGAATTATGAAAAACATTGCCTATAAAAGAATGTTACCCCAAAATCACTGCAGAACAAATTATGTTGGGCTATTTAATAAAATCCCTTGACCACTACTCAAAATGTAGCATGACCAGTAGGAATCATATTTCTGTTGGTAACTATATCTCTTTGTACCAATAAGTTACTTGAACTAGACCAAACTCGTGGCCCGCAGGCTGGATGCATCATGCGCTGGCCACGCCCACCCCTGGTTTAGCAAAGGGGGAGGAGTTGCAATACATTATGTGACAACACCGTGACGCCATGAGTTTGACACCCCTGAACTAGATGGAGGGAAGAATCACCACAATTCTTGCACCTGTTTCTCATCTAACCTTGTTAGTCTCTTGGTCTCTCTCCAAGATGTAGTTTAAATAGA
Source organism: Tropidonophis doriae (assembly GCA_026931265.2). Classification (NCBI taxonomy): domain Eukaryota; kingdom Metazoa; phylum Chordata; class Lepidosauria; order Squamata; family Natricidae; genus Tropidonophis; species Tropidonophis doriae. Next base: position 6,183 of record JAPKID020006496.1, on the reverse strand, counting down.
GATGAGGCTTTTTTGCATGTACTCTTCATTTGCTCCAGTTCCTACTTCAGAGATGATGAAGTAAAAGCTTCTTAGCATTCACAGGTAGTTGGATTAAACCCATGTTTGGCATCCAAGTCACTAATATACACAAAATATCTGCATTTTTTCCCCTTTGAATGGAACATTCAGCCACAAGTAACATTTTGCTTATCTTCAGGTGCACATCCTCCAGCATAAACCTGTGCTGAATTCAGATCTCCAAAAGCTATTCAATGTAATAATACAAATAATAATTAAAGATCTCAAGCAACTTTACCATCAGTTAAATCATCTGCGAGTTATCTGCTCGATTATCTGTTATCTGTTAAATCATCTGCGCGTTATCTGTTCTACTATTAATCTTCAGAGCACCGATATGGTGCTAGAGCTTTAACGTGAGGAATTAGGCTGCAGAGTACATGATTAAGATCACGCTGGAAACATTGGATACCTGTTTTTTGTGCATGCATTAACTTCTATGCCGGTTCTATCAAGAGGTCCATACAGTCTTCATCTCTTCTCAGTGGGTTACTCTTCATCAGAATCTTCACTGGTTTCATCTGGAGAGGTAGCCTCTGGAGATGAATGATGTCCAAAAAGGCATAACCTTTGTGGGTCAACATTGTCCAACGTCTTCTTTCTTGTCCCACCAAAGTGGAAAGAAAGACATCCTGGCAAGGATATTTCTGCATTTTTCCAAGAATAACATGGAGTTTCACAGTAACTACAGGGAAAAATCATTGGAGGTGTCTCTATGAAGGCAGTCCTTGAAGAAACTACCCTTCTGCCCACTCTACTGTGACAAACTGAATCCTTCATGGGCACTACTTGAGTTTCAACTTCCAGATCTTCCATGTTAAATGGAAATCGACCTTTGTGACCCTTGTGTATCACTTCCCACATTTCCTGTTCCACACAGTTCACAGGAGACTGCACACTGAATGCTCTTGGGGGCCATTCTTTCTGGGATGAGGTACACAAACACATAGCTTTTTGCAGGGCGTGGAGAGTAGATGAAGACTCTGGCTGGGAAGGAATATTCCAGGAATCCGGGATTTCTGAAAAAGCCCAGAACAAGTGGCCAGGTGAGATCTCCTGCGCTGGTATCTTAGATATATATGAATAGAGGCAGAAGCAATCATCAGCTGTTTCACCCACAGTTTGGACATCTCTGAACCGACCTGAAAAATGAGCAGTGAGATGCGTCAGAGAGAGGGGAAACCCTATTCAGATTGCAAAAGCACTAATTACTTCTTCATCTTTCAGATTTCACATATTTGCAGGCAAGACTTTGCAGTGCACATTGCCAGTTGAGAGCAAACATACTGGTATGAGGACACATATTTGAATGTTCGCCCTCTTATTTAAACAATGCTAATTAAATAGCTATTTTAAAAGTCCACCTTGGATGGTTTGGGCAAATTAACAGACAGAATCAAGCAATAGCTGATTCCTATCTCTGTTCCATTTCTGGATTCACTGGATGTGAGTTGGGTGGCCATATAAATGTGTTTAAAAAACAAAAATGGTTTTTGTGCATTAGTGAATAGACCTCCCTGTTTGTTTATGCACCACACAGGCAGCTCCCATAGTACAGTATGTGTGACCCCCCAAAAATAGCCTCTGTGTTTTTCATTCTGTATGCAACTTCAAGATTATATAAATCACAACTGGCAATATTTATGGCAATTGCAGTATCCTGGGGATCATGTGATCGCTTTTTGCAAGTTTCTAACAAGTAAAGTCAATGGGAAAGTCACTTACTAACCAGACTACTAACTTACCAACTGCATTGATTTACTTAACAACTGTGACAAGAAAGTTGATAAAACGAGGCAAAATGCACTTCACAAATATTTCTCTTAACAACAACTCAATTTGGTCGTAAGTCAAGGACTACTTATAGATATAAGTGCAGACTGGGAGGCACAGAGATACATCTGGGGACGATCATTTTAACTGATGTGTATTGAGTATTGTTTTACTCAAAGGTGGGAAACACATAACCTTCCACATATCGCTGTACCACAATTTCCAGCTTCACATGCTATACAGGCTGTTCTGATTGGAGTTATTGGAAGTAGTGCTTGCTCAATATCTGATCAACCATAGATTCTCCACACTGTTCCTGAATTGTTAACCTATTGCCTGTTGATCATTTCCAGGGTTGAGAGCAGGGGTGGGCTTCAAAAATTCCAGCATTGGTTTCTCTGCCCGGTTGCTGGGTTGGTGTGGCCATGGTGGGCATGGCCTAGTCAGCCTCCTGCACCATTGGGTGGGGGGCATTTTATGCCTTCCGCAGGCTCCGGAGGCTTTCCTTGAGCCTCTGGGATGGCAAAAACAGCCCCCCCCAGCATCTAGAGGCTCCATTTCTGGCCTTCCAGAGCCTCTGGAAGGCCTGTTTTTTGCCCTCCCCGAGCCTCCGCAAAGGCCTCTTACCTGGCATCCAAAAGGGGCCTGGGAGGGGCGGGGTGGGTGGTGCCAGCCATGAGTGGAATTTAGGGATTTGCCGAACTGCACAGAATCTTTGCTAGAGGATCATCCGAATCCGGCCGAACCCAGAGCAGCCCACCCCTGGTTGAGAGAGATCAAATTCAAGAGCCTTTTCAGGCAAAGTCGATGTTTTGCCATTGAACAACGGCCTACTACTGCCAAAAAAGAGAGGTCTTCTCACCATCAGAGAGCCCACGTTCGGAACCTCCCGTCGTGAAGGAGACACTTACTTACTAACATCAGGCAAGGATCCTCCATCTCGATCCGCTGGATTTGAGCTCTTAGAAAGAGAGGGAAACTTATGCCCTCCGCTTGGGATGGAACAGAGAAGAACCGATCAGGAATCCAAGTGGCAGCCTGGGCTAATTCTTCTGTGAATCCCAAGTTGCCAAGAATGGTCTCAGCATCAATCTGACAGAGGTCCAGCACTTCTGAAATGCTAAAAGGGAGATGATGGCGAGAGGCTGAATTCAGGGAATGATTAATCATTGGGTGTTTTTTTTAAATTTCAGTGTCTATAGTGCTCCTTCCTTCAGTTTATCTCCACAACAAGAACCCCCAGAAGTTATTTCACCTGGAAGGGCATGACTTTCCCAAAGTCACTAAGTAAGCTTCCATGGCTGAGATTGGACTTGTATCAGATTCTCCCCAGTCAACATCTCAACCGCTACACCACATTGGTGGTCCTTTAGAAGCTTTATTTCTCTCAATTGTATCCTTACAATAGGTTGTGAGATATGCTTGTCAAAGATGAAGTGATGGGATGTAGTGAAGAAGGAACCAGATGCCAGGGAGAGGGGGGGGTGCTTTCCTGGGCAATAAGAAACACATCTCAGTCCAATATTTGGTGAGAGAGAAAAAGGATGAAGACAGCCTCTCCCTAATAGTTCTCAGAGTATATGGTAAATGAACGTAGTAGAGAGCTTAGTCTGGCAATATTCAGTTTATAAGTGTAGAAACAGTAAATAACTCAGTTTGGAAGAATTAAGTGGTGATTTTGGGGCATGTCATCAGTCTTGCCAGACTAGGCACTACTAACTGCATCTACTATACACTTTGGTACTATTAGGGAGGGGCTGTCTTCACCTTCTTTCTCTCACACCAAATATCTGTCCGTTATTCTCCTGGAACGCAACCCCGCCCTCCTTGGGGGATCCACCTCCTCACAAAATGTCTGTGGAGATTTTCAGTCATCCAGGTTATGGTTGTCCCAAAGGTGCTTTTTTCAAGAGGCAACTGGACTTTTTTTGTTTTTTCTTTGAAGATATTTCACTTCTCATCCAAGAAGCTTCTTCAGCTCTGACTGGATGATGAAGAATGGAAGGATTTATATTCCTTGTGGACAGCTGGTGATTTGCATTATTTTTAGAGTTGCTGAGGCCATTTGGAGGTTTATCTTTGTCATCAAGGTCACCTGAGTAGTGCAAATGGACAGAGGGGGAGGGATTGGAGATCATCTATCTACAATCTACAGCACAGTCCTTTTAACGGTTCCAAGAAGGCTCCATAGGTGACCCTGAGGACACAGATAAACCTCCAGGTGGCCTCAATGACTCTCTAAAAGAATGCAAATGACCTGCAAGGAGCAAAAATCCTTCTATTCCCCACCATCCAGCCAGAGTTGAAGAAACCTCTTGGATGAGAAGGGAAACATCTTCGAAGAGAAAAAAAAATCAGAAAGTCCAGTTGCCTCTTGAAAAAAGCACTTCTGGGACACTTCCTTATTACATTCTATCACAGAAGGATCCATAAGGTCTTGACTGCATTCTTGACCAGTAGTCTCCACTTACAGTATATATGGTAACATATTTTTATCCTTTTATTCAGGCCAAGGCCTCCACGCACACAAGCTTCAGGCTTACCTGGAACTGGTCTTGTTAGTGCTGTCTGCCATGTCATCGGAAGCCATGTTGTGATCTAGGTGGAGATCCCAGGCTTGGAAGGCCAGGTAGCACCTTTGGGCATCCTGCCATAAAAGAAAATCAGGGAAGAAAAGCACTGGAACATCTGGCCCAGAGGTGGCGTTCAGCAGGTTCTGACCAGTTCCGGAGAACCGGTAGTGGAAATTTTGAGTAGTTTGGAGAACCGGTAAATACCACCTCTGATGGCCCCTCCCCCATCTATTCTCTATCTCCCGAGTCCCAGCTGATTGGGAGGAAATGGGGATTTTGCAGTAATCTTCCCCTGAAGTGGGGCTGGGAATGGAGATTTTACAGTATCCTTCCCCTGCCACGCCCACCAAGCCACACCCACAGAACCGGTAGTAAAAAAAATTGATTCCCACCACTGATCTGGCCTGTAGGAAACATTTACTGAAGAAGGCAGAGGGACAGGCTTGTGGTTATGCCAATCGCCAAATTTTAAAACTAAGCATTATTAAGGGGGAAATGCATTAAAAGGAGTAGTGGGTGGAGGCAAAACAATCATCCTCATTTTCATCAAACACACTGAAAAATAAATACCTGAAAAATAAAATAAGTACAGTACTCAGGGTACAGCTATCAAATATGGCCTGCAATAATGCAGATAACCATGGGCTGGCAGCAGAGAGACACTGAAAATTATCATTCTTTGCTACTTTCTAGTTGTCTGGATTCCTGTTTAATAGCTGTAACTAAGGGCAACTTTGAGAATAATACATTTCCTTTCTGAGGGGGATTCTGAGGGGGATTAATATCCCAGTTTGGGTTAAATGCATGAAGTTCTCAATGACCAATAGTGACATCAATTAACTCAGTTAAGTTGGTAATAATATCACAATTCCCCAAACTAAGGTAAATTATTATACTGTGATTCCTTATACCTAATCATAATTAATCTTTTTTCACTTCATTGGGATTTATTCACACCCATAAAGCACATAGAGCAGTATTCCTTAGAAATTGTCAAGAGTTGGCAAGTTTAATAAATTAAGAGTAGCAGCACTGAAATTATGTTTCCATTTTGTCAGCAAATATGGGTTCTATCATTCAAAATTATGGAACTGAAATCCAGTGTATGTTAAGGATATTGGAGTCGTGATACATAACTGGGATAAAGCTACATCCTATACAGAAGGACACCATTTAATTTAACAGGATTTTCGTTTCAGTAGCTTTGCATAAAAGTTTGCTTCATTTCTGTTTCCTACCTGGATTCTACTCTGGTTTTCTCCAGGAGCAGCACTGCTGGGAAGAAGAGAAAGAGGTTTTTGTTATTAAGAAAGCCAAACAACACCAAGAACCTTCTGTAAAGAACAGAGATTCTGTGGATCTTGTACACTCACATTGATTAATCAAATTTTCATATCAATTAATGTCCTAATTTTATCCTAGTCAAATTCCCCTTCCATTTCAGAAAACAAACTTACTGGCATTTAAACTACACTGCCCATCATCTGAGCATCCAACAGCAAAATGAGGTTGATAGTTAAATAATGAAGCTTTTGAAAACTTTTAACACAAGGGTCCTTAACCCCTGGTACTGTTCCTTGGCCTGTTAGGATCTGTGCTGAACCCATTCTAAAACCTGGCTTACTGCATGACCCACCATAATAATACATCTCAGCTTGGCTAAGTCATAAGAACATAAGAATAGCCTTGCTGGAACAGGTCACAGCCCATCCAGTCCAGCATTCTGTCTCACACAGTGGCTCACCATTTGCTTCAGGGTCTTCCCAAGCAGATGTCT
>JAPKID020006495.1:0-10637 GCA_026931265.2 Tropidonophis doriae | reverse complement strand
TTGCATTGCATTGCATTCTATTCTATTCTATTCTATTCTATTCTATTCTATTCTAATTAATAATATTAAACTAAAGAAGTCAATGGTGACAGGATAGTTTGTCTTTAAGCGTTGGAAAACCTGTGATCTTTCAGATATTGTCAAATTACAATTCTCAATATCTCTTATTACTTCCCATGCTGACACAAACTGTTCATAGCTATTATTCAATAACATCTTAAAGGATGCAGCTTCCCTCCTATGTTTGATGTATATTGACTGTCACTGACTTCCTAAGATTTTGGATAAGCATCTTTTGCAATCTTAAAAACTTGTGATTCAATCTTTCCATAAGTACTTTTAATACTTTTTTTCTGAACTAAAGTACAAAGGCTTCTAGTATTAAAAAGCTGCCCAAAATTTTATTTGACACTTGTATGCCTTTGTACCACTGCAGTCTGCGGGGAATTAGCAGCTCCTTTCCAAACCTGTATCTTTTGTCATCAGCACAATTCAATTCACTTTCTGCAATTCTCTCATAGAGTACGTCCTCTTTAGTGGTGGAATTCAATTATTTTTACTACCGGTTCTGTGAGTGTGGCTTAGTGAGTGTGGACATGGCTTTGTAGATGTGGCTTGGTGAGCATGGCAGAAGGTGGTTAATGTAAAATTCCCTTCTGATTAGCTGGGACTTGGAAAGCAGATAATAAGTGGAGGGCAGGGCCAGTCAGAGGTGGTATTTACTGGTTCTCCGAACTACTCAAAATTTCCACTACCACTTCTCCAGAACTGGTCAGAACCTACTGAATAACATGTGTGGTCCCCTTGAATCTAGCTTGCAACTTTCCTTTTCAGCAGTTTATTCCTTAAACACGAGCAAAGAAGTTTATGTCCTGGTATCAATGTTACCTTAATTAACTCACCTACTTTGTCTTCATTTCAAAATGTGAGCACCACCCATAATTTGGGGACAAATTGATTTTCAGAAGAATGGATCACTGCAGCATTGCACTTAATTAAAGGCTGGCAAGTATCATATTTAAACATACAATTGTGAAAGAGAAAATGAGGCAAAATAAATATATCTTATTGGAACAATTCTCTTTTCCAAATCAAAGCTTCACAATTTTCAGTTCGCTCCAAGTCACACTAGGCTTTGTATGGTAGCCACACTCCAAAATCAGGTCTGGCCAGCATTCATTTTAAAACATGATTTAGGCATTCTAAAGGGGGGAAATGAATGGTTCAAGTATTTGCAATGCACAGAACATTCATTTTGCTCCCCAGGATTTAAATCTCCAGGATTTAAATAAATAAATAAATAAAAAGCAAAAAACAATCTTAAATTTTGGGCTTAGTTATGTAAAGAGAGCATCTGGGACACCACATACAGACTAACCCAGCATTTTCAGTTTGTATCCTATACTATTTTATCCTATCCTGGGATCAAGTATTTCCAATAGTTACTTGCAGAATTGTTTTTAAAATGGCTAACATATCTGGAACTCATGAAATCTGAGATTGCTTTTGGTACTGAATTGTTAGGAAAAGATTAATTCTAAATATGATGGTAGATCAGGTGATAACAGTTCCTTAATACATACATCGCATTAATTGTTAGTTACTGCACAGAAGAATCCAACTATAAATGCAATGTGGATTATACAATGATTATAGCAATCTCATTCATATTTTTAAAAAGAAATAAGTTGCTAGAACATCAGAAACATCAGTTGCTAGAACTTTGGAGATACTGACTTCTTATTCTTTAAGCATTCTAAGATGTATGGAATATTCAAACATATTATCCCTACCTCTGCAGCATGACTAAACTATGTAAGTAAACTTTCCTTATTTAACAGGATATATGAATACACTTACTCATTATCTAAAACACGGTATACTAATTTTTTGAATATACTATTGGTCCAAACCACTAAAATCAAAGTAAATCTTTTCTCATATACTTGGCGAACATCAAATATTTCAACTTCTTATTACTACTATTAGTAAACTGATATATTCTTCCCTTCAGATCATAGTCATAACACAGTCAACATAACAAGAAGGATTAACTGACAGCCTGAATGCAGCATCTCACAATTTATGGGAACATATTATCTCTATGATCATATTAACTTATTTATTTTTAGTCATCAAATTTAACCCAATGCCAGAGCAACTCTGGGTGGATTACATTAAAAATAAGAAAAATAAGAAGAAGCTAATAGAAAGAAAATCCTATGTATCTGGTCAAATATACTTCCTCAACCAACAGGACTCCATAAATACCCTTCCCTTCAAGCCTGGGAGCCTTGCCAAACTGATGAATCTTCTAAGAACACCACTATCTCAGAAGTGGAATCGGAGGTCATTTAGGTCCCAGAATCTGAAAGCCTTATTTTTCTCTTGATTGAAGTAGTTAAGTAGATGATTGCAGTACAGACCCTAAACTCAGATGCTATAATTTTCAATTCTGTTTGCTTTTTTATTATAACTGCAAAGCATTGGCTTTGGTATGGCTGTAGACTTGGCTACAAAAATCCAGATGATCACTTAGATACTAATAGTTCAGTACTTATATGTACTTGGATCTGATAACCCTAGGTTTGAAGATTATAATGATTGCAGTGATGATTAAATAGGTGGCACATAGAGATATAAATTTTGCTACTATCTTTGAATTATTTTAATTATATTTCAACAAGCTGGTATTGATTCTTAACATCCACACCTGGGCAACCTTAAATATTAATTAATAATAGAGAGGAATTTTGCTACTGGTTGTGCTAATTTCTATTCTGTTGCCAACTGATTAAGGGAGATCTAAATACATATGCCTATGAATATAATGAATATTATTTATTTATTTAGATTTGTGTGCCCCTCATGTCATCTATGCAGTCCATTTAGAATATAGATTGGGTGGGACATGATCACAATGTTATAATCTTGGCACAAGCTAACTTATTACTTATTTGTTTTTTTACTAATATAATTAGACAATCTATTAGGCCTCCAAGGATTATATCGTAATAAATAAGCAGTAGAAAGGAAAAAGTCGGCTCTAGAATCTTGGTAGACCTTTCCCTTCCTCATAACTATAGCTTTACTAATGATAAACCATAGATTTGCATAAAAGATAATCAGAGCATAAAGGTTCTTATAGATACTTATTTTTAATATGATTTTCATACCTTTTAATTTGCTGTTTTGGATTATTGTTCAAAAATCACCTGTGAGAAGGATGACTATGAAAACCTGCCCCTTTGTGTTATGTGAGATATCCTAGTGCCCCTGATACCATACTTTCATCACTGTATGACTTGGCAATCAGCTCGGAGTATTATAACCTTAGGTACAAAATTTTGTATAGTGTAAAGGGGAATTGACTTGACTAACAGCAAAGATTATGAGTTTAGAGGTTATGTCAACTCTGGATATAATTTATTAAAATGAATGCATTAAATTTTAAATTTGGCACAGGACTATTGGTAGCTATCAAAAAATAAAAAATAATCATAATAAATATGAACAATTTTTTAAAACTAGTAATAATAAAAAAAATAGCAGCGCAAATGTGCTTAGGCAAACTCAAAAAATATATGCAACCAGCACCCAGACTTACCCAATAACCTGGCCTAATTCCCAGGACAAGACTGAAGTCCTCTGTGTTGAGTCCTCGGACTTACGACTGGTTGAACTTTTTCTAAACTCACCACCTGCTGAAAATGCCAGCCGTGCCTGATTGGCTAAGACGCGGCTGGCTGAAACAGTGTGTCTAGGCCGTCTAGACTTTTCCCGCTCAAAGAGACTATTTAAGGAGCTGTCAAAAAGCATTGCATTGCATTTGCCTGTACATAGTTCTGCTTATATATATCCTTGTAAATAAACCTTTCCTGTTTTTGAGAAACCTGTGTTGGACCCTACCTCAACATCTAACAATTTACATGCCCATTTAAAAGCAAGAACCACTGAAAACAATGAAACATAGGTTAGCTATTTCAGTAATTCCTCCGGTTTTTTTTTTCAACATATATGATCTTCTAAATTATGTGTTTAAAGGGTTACAAGAAAATGTACAGCGCCATATAAGGCAAATAGGTTGTGTCATTGCTGAGTAATTTACCTAATGCCTTCCACTGTCACATAGTTGTAGTAAGTCTTGAGAAAAATGTTTTGAATTTTTCTCTTAGATTTTAGAAGAATGAGGTAATATGTTAAGACATTCCCCCTCTATGAGCTATTTTGTCAACTTCCCAGAATGCCAATATTTACTGCCCAGTGACGCAACGATCTTTCAAAGTAAGATTTAATTTAGGAAGTCATGTTTGAGTTGATACCAGGATGTAATTCAAATAGTATTATATTAATTGCAAATTGTATTATAATGCTATGCCATCTTGCTTTTGTTCATTAAAAATATTCTTTCTTTTTAAAAGTAAAACAATTAATACAAATTATAAGCATTTTCCTTGACATTAAGACTCATGACAGTATTTGTCAGATACGTAACTTAAAGAAAACATTCTATTTTGTCTGGAGGTGATCACACATATTTCCTTAGCAAAACATGAAGGAAATTAATCTGCTGGATACTATGTACTGTTAAAGATATCAGATTGACTATATCATAATTTTAAGATGTCTTTGAATGAAAAGCAGAAATGCAAGCTAAACAAACTTAATTATTTCCCTTACCTCATGATACTATCAGCAAAATTAGATCAAAATGGCGCAAAGCTAAATATTCATTGCTAAATAAAATGGCATCTATTTATATTTTAAACCAGACTGTAAATGAGATCAGATATGCTATTAATTAAAACAATGGGTAATCTTAATAAAAATTAAGTAATGATAAGGCAGTATAAAAATATCTACTCACCATATATTAGTATTTATTAATCCAATGTCTACACTGCCAATTTGATTTAAGTGACTCTAGATGGTTTATATAAATACAGTTTAGAAATTGAGGTAAAGATGAAGATGTTAAAAGTTAAGAGGCAAGGCGACTGCCCTTAAGTCATCCCAATACCCACAGGGTTGCTTATCACCCAGACTACCATATTAACTGAAATAACTTGGTGTTGATGCTCTTCTGGATGGCTAGAAGAGTGGTGGTCTACCTCATCTCTGGATGTTTTAAAGAGTAAGGGCAGGAGTACAGAAGACTCTCTTCCTGGATCCTGCTGATCAAAACTTTCCACAACATAGCCTGATTGGGTGGATGGACAAAGTAATTGGGATGAGATGATTCCATGAGTAGCTGGTCCCACACCATGGAAGACTTTAAATACAATGAGTTTGTCAGCTGGCAAGATAACAGCTCGGGTTTGAGAGCCAAGTGTTGTGCAGTATTTAATATTTATTAGATTTATATACCACACCTTCTCCCTTTCAGGACTCAGGGTGGTGTACAGGCAGCGATAAAAATCAATAATACAAAAACATAAAATATATTAAAATATATTATATAATTAGCCTGTCCTTAAAACCCCTGCTAAAAAACCCTAATAAAACAGTTTAAAACTACGACAGGCTGGCCACACGAAATAAATAGGCTTTCAAGGCCCGACGGAAGAGGCGTAGGTCCGTGGTTGTCCGTAGTCCAGGGGGTAGGTCATTCCAGAGGACAGGAGCTGCCACAGAGAAGGCCCTGGGGGTCACCAGCCGACATTATCTGGCCGAAGGCACCCTGAGGAGGCCCTCTCTGTGGGAGCGGACTGGACGGTGGGAGGTATTTGGCAGCAGGAGGAAGTCTTGCAAATAGTCTTCACCTAGCTCCTGCCAGTCTACTTGCAAATGCAAGTAGACATATAGGTAACACTATGGTAGCACTCCACAATGTGATGCTGGCCATATGACCACCGAAATGTCTTCAGACAGCACTAGCTCATGGCCTTGAAACAAAGATTAGTGCCGCCTCCTATAACGGGCAACAACCTAGCAGAGTAAAATCTGCAGTGACTCTTTCCTTTTCCTTATTATGATATCAATCTGATTTTGTTTCATTAATTATTGAATCATTTCTTCTTCTCACAGCCCATGATATTCTCCACTATTTGTCCTGCATTGATGCTCAGGTGATCAGCTTATTTTCATGTTAGTAAACTAGTTTTCATAGCGACAGGTACCTTTATGTTACAGCATGATGTTGCTGCACTGCATTTTTATCTTATATCACGTAGAAAGCAGTGCTCTTTCTCCCAAGTAACAGGCGTCTCTATTTCATAAGCACCTTAACTAAATCCCTACATTTATTAATTAACTGAGTGAATAATATATATTACATTTATTTGCAAACTTAGAATTATTCACAACCAGTAATACTACAAATCCACATTACAAAATATATACAATGTATATATAATATTTACAAAATTCTGAATATATAAATGAGTAAAAAATGTTTATAGCTTACCAGTACTGTGTCCATTTTTCCCCTCTGAATGTTGTGTAAGATCAATTGTCCTATCAATCTGAAAGATTTTTAAGTCTTCAACATCTAAGGCAATATCTCCCCAAAAGACAGCTTTAAATACAAAAAGAAAGCTTAATATAAATATAGTAAAAGTAATATCATACACATTTTTATTTGGAGACTGTGACTAAAGTTAAATATAGATCTTTAAGGACAGTTTGATATATTGAAATCAAGATCTTTGCTTGATTAAACTCTCTTGCAAACATCATTACTGTGAAAGACGTTATAATACATGATACATTATGGAGTTTAAATGCTGCATTGTTACAGAAGTCTTTATTGCTATACTAACTTCGAATGTAGGTGTTCTAAATATATTATCCTATACAATGTTGACTATTTGAGGATAGGAAATTAAAGATACAAATCATGAAGAGAAAAAAAATAAATGATTAAAACACTATATGGTTATAGAAAAGAAATATAATGTAAATATAATTCTTAATTTCTATAGAGTTCCTTGGTAAAATAAACACTTTGCAATAATTAAAAATATGGTATCCTTTTTTTAATCAGCAAGGAAACATTTTGTTCTTTAAATTTCACAATATATTATGTCACAAACTTTCAACAAGTTTCCTTTACTATGCAATATTTTTTCAACATGGAAAGTTTTATTAATGTTAGCCCTACCGATCTTTAGATATGGTCCCATCACTTAATTGCTTGGCATGTAAAAACAGCAAAATCTCTAAGAAATGTCTGAATGACAATAACGTAGCAGATTTATTACTACTTTTTTTTATCAGACCAGAAAGTTCTGAAATATTTATGTCAAAGATATCTTTCCATTGTGGACAAATGTTAACAGAGAAAGAACATCTTATTTAACATGTGTAAAGCTACACCATTCTGCTTTAAACCAAAAATTTCAGATGTCTACACTGCAGGCAGAGAAGGAATTCCTATTCAGAGTTATTGTAATCCAAAGAACTTTAATTCATAATTTCAATGCTGTTTGGAACTTTCTTTTAAAGCACATGACATGGCTGCCTCTATGAAAGGAATGTTTTTTTCAGAGGGTGTTATCTTTTCCCCCTGGGCAGGCAATTGGGGAAGGCTCCTTTCTTGTCCCTAAGTGGTTTATTCACTCACGGGAATCGAGCCGCCCGGCTCAGCGGTGTGCAGACCAGTGTCTTACTGTGTGAACCACCAGGGCGCCAGCTTGGGATGTTAGTATAACTTTTTAAACTAACAGATTTTTAAGCTAGAATTTCCAATATTATTATCAATTTGAACAAAGTTTAGATAATCCCCTGCTGTTTCCATTAACCACATTTTTAATATTCAGTTGACATCCACACAATTTTCATAGCCAACAAGAAATTAAATACCAGTAGGAACAATTAAATTTATTTATAACAGTTTAACAGAGTTGGAAGGGACCTTGCATTGTAGATCATCTAGCCCAAGCAGGAGACCCTACATCTGCCTCTATCTAGGATTGAACTCACAACCTCCTGATTGGGAGGCGAGAGCTCCACCTGTAGGCCACAGCAGCAGGTCTAATTATTCTTACATTTACAAGTTTATGGCACTCATGGTTATTCACATGCAAGCTCAATGCAAAAACAAAAGTTTCAGAAGAAAACAGAATGTTTAATTCAACTATATAGGCTAGTTTTGTGGATGCTCAGGAAATAGTCAGGCACAGGAAATGTTTTGTGGCTCCCAGTGTTTTCTGTGGGAAATGGGTCCAAATGGCTCTTTTGAGTGTTTAAGATTGCCGACCCCTGCACTATACAGTTATATTTTGAACTTGTAATGGGAGTTATTGTCACTTTATTTCTTTCCTGCCTACATCATAATCTATTTCTAAAGAGTCTACAAACTTTTACAGATGACTGGTGTAGGAGAAGAATAGGAAAAGTCAGAAAATGGGCCAGATTAAATGAGTCATCAGTCTAGAGCAATTACATTCCCACAAACATACTAAATCACATCCCTCTTGAATTCTGTTGACCCTTATCCACCACCAATTTTCCTCTGAATGTTAATTGACTATATTCTTGCGTATCGGCTCAAGCAATCTATCTTTTTGCCAGCACCTTAATCTATGATCCTGATTCTTTGCATCTGACATGCAGGAGGTTGCAGAAGAGACATAGTTGGACCTCATCTATGGAACCATCGCTGGTATTCTATATTAAATCTGTTTAAAAATTGAGTTGCACAGCATGTACTGCAACACAATAAAAGTGAGCACAAACTGTTTTGAAATGCATGTAAAAACTGTAAATATGGATATATAACCAAGGAGGGTTAAATCCATATTTTAAGAGCTGAAAGAGCAACTGGTTTGGTCCTGATTCAGAAGCAAGATACTCTGGCAATTAGTAAGCAAAAGCTTTTTAAAAAGATAAGAGGAAACTCAAATTTTTATAATCAGAAAGAGGAAGAGAAAATGTATAGTTCAGAAAGAAAATAGAGAAAGAATGGTGGAAGGATCTTAGATGGAATATTTACATTAGAAGAAAACTTCTCAAACGCCATATGAATATAATGAAGCTGCGAAATAAACAAACAAAACTGGCTACAGTCAATCTAACTAGTTACACTGGATAAAATTTATTTAATTTATTTATTTAATTGGATTTCTATACCGCCCCCTCTCCCCATAATGTACTGCATATTTAATAGCTAAAGCTCTTATTTTAAAATTTTGCTTACATTTAGGGCTTTTTGTATTTTGTTTTCACTTTTTCGTGCAAAACCACTTAGACTAACCCCTTATTTCTGATGATGCCTAATAAGCACTTAATCAAAAGGGTAATAGAAAACGAATTGTTGACAATGGAATTTATGGAGAAATAAATTGAGGCTGGTGAGATTAAGATTGTGCAATGAGGATTGCAATTTAAAAATGTAATTAAAATGTAACTCTGGGACTGAAACATTCAATTTTTCAATGTTGTCTGGCAGGGTGTGCAGGGAAGCCAGATAAATATTCTATGTGGCTCCAGTGCCAAGCCAAAGAATTAGGGACGGTACCTATTTTGTCACAAACAAAAATCATAGTAAATTTCATATACAGAAAAATGGCACAGGTTTCTTGAAAGTAAGTTATTGCAAAGATTAAATTTCTGCTACAATTATTACTTTCTGATGATGAGCACTAGCATCATGCCTGGAATATATTTACCTTCCATTTTTGAAACATCTTCAAAATGTATGTTGTACAATAATAGCATTCAGAGTTACTTTACTGATAAAAGTTATAAACTCTTCAATGTGACTTCTTACCTTCAACCCTCTTCTGTCTAAAAGTAGATGCTTACACTATAGATACATAGACATGATAGGGAAAACTCTACAAAATATCTGCTGAATTGTGTGGTTTTCATTATATATTAATTTGGTGTGTATTAGCAGTAATACTATTATAATAATTCAGAACACTCCAAAGGATAATACCTCTGGCTTAATTTATCGGAGATTCTGTTACTCAATAATCTTTCTCAAGGAGTGTTGATCAGAAAAAGTATCTTTACTATGTTCCTTTTACTGTAAAGTTTATGTTTCTCTACATTTGCTGACAATTATATTCCCTGTTTAAAAATGTGTGTAAAATTGACATTGATTTCGCAAAGGAAAGCAACAAATCAAGCCAAATATGTCTTCAGTCTCTCACTTTTTTAAATGAACTGTAGTTCAAGCATTCCAGTTTGACAGGCACATTGCACAAAGTGTAAAAAACCTGATATTGAAATACAAAATAGTCAACAAGCCAGATAGTACTGGGAGGCAGAACAATTATATAGCAATTTAACTTTTTTAAAATTTGGAATGCATGTACAATGATGAAATCAAGCACATGCCCAGGCTCGTCAGCAATCCAGGGAGAATAAATTATTTATATATTTTCATTAAAAAAAATATTTTAGGAAATCTATCAACCTACTTGCACTGCAGGGGCACTAAGCTATCAATCCATTTTGTTGGACTGATACAATTTTGAAGAAAGTAATTGTTTTTTTCAGCTCACTATTTCAAAGGACTACATAAACTCCCCCTCATTGATATGTGCCCGCCGGGCTTCCGGGCATTTCATCAGCCTCGGGCAACTGGCAGGGGTGGTGGGGTGGCGATTCTGGTTAGGGAAAGTCTTAGACCGAGGGAGATCACTGTACCTCAGACGACCGGCTGCGAATCCCTCTTCGTGAAATGG
>JAPKID020006494.1:0-10638 GCA_026931265.2 Tropidonophis doriae | reverse complement strand
TATAAGACGACCCCCGATTTTCGGTTGACTTTTTTGGGTTTCAAAAGTCGTCTTATACGCCGGAATATACGGTAGATCATAGTCTTTTGATGTTAACTTCCTACTAAAATTAATCCTTTCGTATCTATACTTTTGTCCAATATTTTTTCAATGTAGTTCTTTACATGTACTTTAACTTAAAACCTAGAATTCAATGGTACTTATTCTTAGGAACATATATAGCATTGCAAGCTGAACTAGTTTCCTATTTAAATGTGGAATGGTCCTGATTTGAACATGTTCAAATTTTCAGTCCTTCAGATTTGAACATGAATTCATTTTTTTCCTTGAAGATAAGGAGTATAAATAATTTGCTGTAATTGTAATATGCCCTTCAGCATTTATAGAAAAATATTCTTAAATTTTGGAACATGGGTGTTTAGTTCTGCTTTGACATATTACATTGTGAGATGTGGAAGTTTCCCTCTACATCTCTGAAACCCAAAAGACAATTATACAAGAGTGGGGAGATAGAGAAAACCTCACCTCTCACTTTCATGTCATAAGAATAAGGCAGGGGATGAATGAGTGTACTGGGCAAAGGTAATTAGAATTCAGCTGGTGTAAAGCGCAAGGAGATAAGGCCTTCTATAGTCGCACAGTATATTTATGAGAGTTGTAATCAATCCACATTATAGAAAAAGAGAAAGGAATGTAATTGGGAAGAAAGGAAGATTGAGAGGAGGAAATATCTTTTTTGTTTTAAATGTATTTCAAAATCCTCATGGCATCAATTATTTTTTCAAATGTTATTATATACATACATACACTATATGGTTTTCATTTAAGATCTACAAATATATTGAAAATAATTGCTTCCCTTCAACAAAATTATGTGTGTGTATATAAAATTGCCTGAATCCTGATATTTATCAGATTACCTCTATGGTTAGATTTTAATAATAAATTAAATTAAATTAAAATTACTTCACAATGCTGTTATCCTAATACTTGCTATGAGTTATGGATGCTAATTTAGGAACTACATTTTTTGTTAGTAACAGATTTATGCAGCAGATTTAGCTTCTGGAGTGGAAGTCCTTCTGTATATACCGTATTTTTCAGAGTATAAGACACACCATTTTTCCTCTAAAAAGGCTGAAAATCTGGGTGCGTCTTATACATCGGATACAGCAATTTTTGCCTCCTGAAGCCCTGCTCCTTCACCAAAATAGTGCTGTATACCCTTATGGAGGCTTTCAAAGGGCTCCTGAGGGCTGGGGAGGGCAGAAATAAGCAAAGAACAGGCTGATTTCTGTCCCCACAGCCCCAAGCAGCACTCTACAAGCCTCCATAAGGCTATGCATACAATTTTTTTGACAAAAAAATGGCCCATTTTCGTGAAAGGCCAGTTTTTGCTAATTTTTGGCCTCACAACCCACCCAGGAGCACTCTGCAACCCCTCCCCCCAAGGCTATTCATGCCTTTGGGGGGGGGAAACGGACCCAATTTCGCTTAAAATGAGTTGTTTTGGGGAGGTTTGCAGAGTGCAAAAAAATTTTTTTTCCTTTTGGAAAGCTGTTTAATTAGAGGGCATTGATGAGAATTATATTGGTCAAGTACTGTGCTAGCAGAAGCAAAGTTTCGGGTGCTACAGGTTGTCAGCGATTTCCTTTTCCAGCACATGGATAAATATACCTGGAAACATCTACCTACCTATCTTCCTACTCTCTCTCTCCCCCTACCTACCTACTGTATTTCTCTCTCTCTATCTCCCTCTATCTCCCTACCTACTTTAAAAAAATTGCCTCTTCAAAACCTCGGTGTGTCTTATACTCCTGTGCGTCTTATACTCCGAAAAATACGATACATTGACATATATATCTATAATGAGAAATTTTACACACATGAGCAGTAATTTATGAATAAGTATCCATGATATTGAACCTCGATTCTTGAGACTGATGCTATAAAGATTTCCAGATCCAAATATCAGTAGATTGAAGGCAATGAAAAGATTAATGTGTATCTTTCATGTTCTATCATTTACAGGAAAATAATTATTCTAAGATACATTTTAATTAGAATTTTAATTATAGTTGCCATTTGGATCACATGAAGTCAATCATCTATCTTCTCCTTATCTGGAGAAGTTCCAAGGATCTGGTCTATTCACTGGTTCCTTGGTCTTTGCACATGTATGTTCATCATCCTTTCCCAGAAGTTTCCAAGACATATTTTCATTAAAAATATGAAAAAGAATACCTTTCTATGCTTAATATATTAAATTACTTCAATTAGAGTAAATTAGAGTATATTAGTACAATAAATGCAAACATGCTTTAAAAATGCATAATTGCAAATTTTCTTGATACAGATTTTGTTGATAATGAATGTGAAGCTGGATAAGAGATATAGCAGTTAAATAATAAGAGAGGAAATATCTGATAAAATTGTGCTGGAACACAAAAGACAAGTAAATGATAAACCAAGGAAGTTCTTTAAAATTCCAAATGTGGGGAAAAAATGATTCTAATTACAGTATACTACAAGAACACTGTTCATAGAATACTGATTATATAAATACTAGTAGTAAAATACAAAATGGTTGCTTCTGTAATCTGTCTTTAAGTATATATGCATTTGTTTCTATTTTTGTTATGGCTTCGTATGGTCTCCTGGTCCTTTGCTGTTTCCAGAGTGCCCCCTCAGGCCAGATCTAAGCATTCCACAGGCTGGATCCGACCCCTGGGCAGTTTGACACCCCTGCCTTAGATCTATATTAGTTTCCTGAATATATGAACTTCAAGTCCCATTAATTTTGCTGAAAATTCTCATGTGGTGAATGATAGGATATATACTTGTTTGTGACACTCAGTAACCAGTGTGTAGTTTAGCTGAAGTAATTGTAATAAGATAATTTGGATCTGGTTAATTTTCAGAACCACTAGATTTATACATATAAATAATGTTGGGCAAATTTGCACTTATAAACATTAAAAGATCAGATTGAATAATCTGAATGCCAACAATGAGAATGTCCTCAATTTTGGGAAATCGTTGAAAAGGAATTTGAAAGATTGGGAACAATTTGTTCATATGAGTGTCTGTTTTAGAGTACTTGGAAAGAGCGTATCAGGTATGTAACCAGCGCCCATTTTACAGTTAAGCAACCCAGTAACATAATATTATTGCTATGTTCATGCAGAACTATATGGTTGCTGCACATCTTTCTTTTTAAATAAATAAAGGAAAAAGAGAAACATTTGAATGTATTGTGTTACCACATGGATAGTGGACGTATGCAAATCAGCCCTAATTCTGTTTTGATTAAAAAAAAACTAATCCAGTTTGATAGATTGTGCTGATCTTTAACAACATTTAGATTGGTTCAGAAGGAATGGTTGAAAATAAATAACTGATTCAATTTGGATTTTTGAATCTGAAACATTGTTTTTGAGCATGTGTAGCTGCATCAAAGTAGTTCACATTTTTCAGTGATTTATTTATTTTTTAATTCAGAAAAATTCAGAATTCAAAAATTCAGAAGTAGTTTCTTTTGATTGAATTGTCATTGAATCAAATTTTGGAATCAAAGTTTCATCCACCTCTTCTAGATAGTTTCCACCTTTAACAAAAAGCCTATTCCGTTAATGCAGTAACTGTTTTAGCTTTAGCAACACATTTCCTATTTATGCACATGTGTGTAGAAGTATGTCCCATGAAACTCAATGGGACTCACTTTTCAGCGATCATGAAAAGTATACTGTAGAAAATATTTTCATCTGTTATGAACATATTATTATCTGTTAGTTAAACTGAACATCAATTAATTAGATAGAGCTATTGGAAGACCTACAATGCTCTCACATGATACAATATAAATTTGGCAAATATATCTTTGATATGTTTCTAACACATACATATATATCAAAAGTTACCATAAAGCTTAGAGAAAAATGGTAGTAATTAGATAAGAGTTTTAAACAGGTTTCAAACATGTTTTATTATAGTGTCTTTGAAGAATTGATTGATGGAGTTTGCCTGGAGCTGCCTAGAAAAAAAAACAATTTTCTTTACAAACAAAATCAAGGGAGGCAATTTGTGATAGCAACAAATCTATACAGCAATAGTGCTAAAATGTTATCTGAGCTATGAATGCTTGTTCATGTCAGTTCTGTTACATTCACATCACATGCCTTCTAATGATTAAAATACATGGCCTATTCCACGTTCACTTCAGTAGGTCATCTAAAACTATTTTCTTGCAAAAACTGTAAATTTAAGTAGAAGTAGAGTTTTAGAAATCTCTTAAAAATATTGATTGGTTACTTTTGTGAAAACTTCACTTCCCTAATTTAAAATATATCTAGATATATAAAAAAGTCAATATGAATATAATTACATTCTTAGTTCTCAATATTGGATATACACAAAAATACGTTTGAGAGTTTGCCGAAAACAGTCCATAAAAGCATTCCTATTCATTTTTTCTGCCTGGCTAAAGATAGTAGTACCTGGTTAAATTTCCCACTAAAGGTCATGGCTGGTTCACCTTGATTTGCGTGTACATTTGTATGCATCAGAACAGAAAAGCGTTAAGCATTTGTCTGAATATGAATGAAAAAGACTGCTGAATACGGTGCTGAGTCCCTTCAGCTTGATATATTAATATTGGCATTTGTTTCCTCAGTGATAATTTAAGTAATTCACATAAGAACAATCTGCTTGTTTAATAATACTTAATTTAATAATCATTTATTAAATCAAACTAATTAATTATTCAAATTAATTTAACTGAGAATTTAATTTAAAATAGATTTTTAGCAAAAGCACTTAGGCTTATATATCAGTCCTTAGTGTTTTACAGCGCTCTCTGAACAGTTTACAATATTAGCACAATCTGGATCTTCATTTTCCAGATCTCAGAAGAATGGAAGGCTGAGTCAACCTTGAGTTCCGTCAGGACTCCAGGCGGTAGACAGAGTTTGCCTGCAATACTACACTTTAACCACTATGTCATGAGGGCTCTTAAAATATATATCAGATAGCAAAACTTACCTGGTAGATCGCCCATGAAAGAAATATGTTGATACCTAGATACTTCTTCACAAATTTGAGTAGAATCTAGAGAGAAATCATTTTTCTTTTGGCTTCTAGATTTGCACTCTAGCTTATATTGTTCATTGGCCAAAGTAGCAACTTGCTCTTTGAGGTTAGCATTGTTCTTTTGAAGACGCTGTGCTTCAAACCTCAGTGTATCTCTTTCATTCTCTATAGAACGTGTTACATTTTCTTTTAGTAAGAGCGTTTCACTCAGTTGTCTTATTTTATGCTTATATTCATAGGATTCCTGTTTAAATTCATTTAGCTGCTTCTTGAGAATCTTGTTGTCTTCTGTAATGGTAGTTATCATGGTTCTTAGTCGGTCACATTCTCTTTCTGTATTGGATAAAGTAGTTTTCAAAACTCCACTTTCAATTTTTGCATTTTTACGTTCAGCTATAAGCTTTTCCTCAAGCTGACCTCTGGCTGTCTCAGCATCCTGGAGTTCTTTCTCCAGCGCTTTTTGAGAACTCAGTGCCAAATGTAATGTTTTATCAGAATTCAATTTTTCATCTTTAAATGACTGTAACATCCTAAGAACAGCTTCCATATCTGATACTGCAATCTTCTCATTTTCTTTCCCTTTTTGTATCTCATTCTGTTTTTTTCCGAGCTCTTTTCCTAACAATTGTTTTTCTTCTTTAAGTTGGCAGATTTCATCTCCCAATGTCTTTTTTTCTTCTTGAAGTACTAAAACTTTATTTTCAAACGATCCTAAGGTTGCAGTGAGATTACTTTTTTCTTTTGATAAAATAACCAAACTTTCCTGAGCTTTTTGATCTTTCTTCTGAAAATAATTTAAATCTCTCATTATCCGCTGATTTTGATCATATAGCTGATCCTGCTTTTCTTCCAATGCTAACTTTTGCTGTTGAAGTTCTTTGCATTTCTTTAGTAATCGCTTTAATTCTTTCAAGCATTCCTTGGTGTCTCCATCTGATTTAACTAATTTCCCTTGAAGGTTATTATTCTCATCATGCAATTCCTTAATTTGATTCTGATATTTTGAATTTTGCTCTGTCAGACACTGGATAACATCAGCAAGAGGTTTCATTTGAGTCTTCATGTCTTCATGTAGAGTCATCTCTTTTTTCTGATTATGGTCAGACTCGCCCAATGGCAAGTGTAAAAGTCGACGGCTTTCAGCATAATCATCAGGTACAGAATTTATGTCAGAGAATTCAAGATCCACATAGTTTTGGAACTCTTGATTTGACTTAAGCAGCTGTGTTTCATTTTTTTTTAGCATTTTGGAGAACAGATTTATCTGCAATTTGTCCGTTGCACTATCTTTCGTGAGATTTTCTTTATTCTTATATTTATCCTTGCCTGCTGTTTTCAATGTACTTTGATATTTTTCTGAAGATGAAGCAGTGACTGTTTGAAACTCATCTGTTGAACCCCCCAGTCCTGAAAAACTTCTCAATTTAAAATCATAATTTGGCATATCTATTTTTTCTATTAAACCCTGTTCTGATAAATAACCAGAATCATTGTCTTTGCCACAGACATTATTAGAGTTCTGAAGTTCAAGGACATGTGACAATTCATGTCTACTAGCCTTTTTATCTTCCTCTTTTAAATCTTTGAAAGGACTTACATTGTCTGATAAAGATTCTTCCCCTTCATAGTCATGGAATACTGTGGAGGGTTTGTGTTCATTGTATTTTTTTAATAATCTAAGATGTGTCATTTTTTCTGAGCCCAAACCAATGTATGATGGAGAAACGGTACTGTTGGAAAAAGTCTTAATGTCATCATCGTTATTTAAAGAGAGAACAGCTTTGTTCCTAGATTCTTGCATATGGTTTTCGGATAGTCCACTGACTTTGTATTTGTTTAGAATCCTGTTTTTAAATTCAGAGCTGAAATTGCTTTCTGAACCATGACAGGTATCGGATTTCTTATCAGGATGAAGCTGCTTCTTAAAATAAAGAGCTTCTTGATAATTTCTTGGCTGAAACAAACAGGAAAAGTAGCATATCATAAGACTATTCAGCGCTTAAGAAACAAGGCTCAGTAATGCTGATAGGCTGGAGACAATAGCTGCTTTTAAAAGCTTTTAAAATTTCTCTCCATGCAAAAAATACATAAAAGTATGAGTTGTATGTCTTTTTCCAATTATCTGAATACTTACTAATAATAATTTAAACTATTTTAAATTATGGTGCTTTTCTCTAGTTTTTTTAAGTACAGAGTATAGTTTGTTAAACATCATTTTGAGCAGATTGTTCTATTGGTGAACTGCTCTTACTGTTACATCATTTTTCCTGATGTCTAATGGTTTTAGAGAAAAGATTGAATTAGCTAGTCTTTTCCCCCCAATATAGTTAGTGATGATTGTATCACAAAATATAATTAAAGAGTGTTTTTTTATTTCTTGAAACTAGCTCAGTGTGCTTAATTTCCCTCTTGTTTTTTTACACATATACATCTCTTCCTTAAAACAAGTGGTTCACATGGGTTCCCAGAGGTTTCTTCTTCCGTTATTATGCACAATAACACCTGCTGAGATTTAACAGAATAAAATTTCTTTATGTTGACCAAGCACCTTCTGGAATCATATGCTGACTGGGCCTTACCAATATTCCTGGAAGGTATCAGATGATAGCACCTATAATAGTAGTCATATTATATTATTCACAAGGCTCATTGTACTAATACACGGTGATTTAAAGGGACAAATTAACTACAAAAATAATGAGCAATATATTAACTTTGGTAATTATTAGGCTGCCAGAACCACAGTAGAAGTCATGAAAAAGACATGAAAAAGAATTGGATTGTTCAGGACAATTCAAAACATCATGCTACAATATATTATATAGAACTACATACAAATGCACAGTTTTTAATACACAAAGTATTTACTAGTAAGAAAAAAAGGAGCATACCTTAGTAATGGTGATAGATGTGGTGGGAAAAAGTAAATTGTCTGGACTTTTCATATCAGTTAGATTTTTATTAAGTATATCATGTATTTTAGTTTGAACCTGAATAAACACAAATGAACAATTAAACTATCTGAATTTCTTTTACTATTTGAATTATGATTGTAAACTCTTTTGATATGCGTTTTTGTTTAAATTTGCCAATTTAAAAGTAAATCCTACTGAATTCGGAGAGACTAAGCATTGAAGAAATTATCTGATGCTCTATTGGATGGACAGTAGTGATATTTCTGACTACACAATATAATCTACATACAACTTGATGTTTAACAAGAAACACTCAAAACATAACATATAAAACTCTTCCTGAATAAAACCACATTTTTCCTAGTTACTCCACTTCTATTCTTCTGTGCTAACTATACTTGATAAGAGTGCAATGTCTTGGAAATAGAGAACAGCTCTGGTGGGACACCCAGTAACTGCACATCTACATGTACAGCATGCTGGGGAAACCTCTTTGAAGGAACTGCTCTGCTCTTCCAGAACAAGGTGGTAACTTTAATGCTTTGAGAAGGAGAGCTTTTCTTTTTTGCCTTAGCAGACTTGGCCTAGTTCCTCTTTCAAATGCTTTACATGTTTTGAATTCCACTTCCTTTTGATATCTGCTTCAGGCTAAGGGTCTGTGGATTACTCCTTATTTAGAAATGGACAGTTCAATGCCAGACGTTTATTAGAAGAGTGTGGAGAAAACAAAATAATTTAGAGAAAGCTGTGATCAATTATGCTCATGATCTGCTTGTGGGTTTTATATATAGGAACCTGACTGACTGATATGATGAAGTAAAACTGAGATAAGTAGAAACTAGTATTGATTCACCAATTTATTTGATGTAAGAAAACAAAAATCAGGATACTGCATTAGGGAAAAAAGAAAGTCAACTTTTTTCCATATCGTTTCAGTGTCACATTTCATTAATATCAATGTTTTTGACTTCCTCTCAATATAACCTGGCATGGCAATCCATTTTGGAGACATCACAAACTGAGGAAGCCTGTGATTCATCTCCCTCCTGACTAATTAAGAAAAAAAAGATTGAATTTGCAATGGAAGAAAGCAGGGGAAAGGGGACTCCAAGTACAGTGCAAGAACATAACAATTTAGAAGAATTATTGAGATTTCTCACCCTCTATTGAAGTGTATATATGAAATTGATTATATAATAATTTTTAATTCCCTTCTTATTAAAAATAAATTATCACATACTCATTCCTTATTTCATGAGTATTTATGAAGCACTCTTACCTTGCTTACATTTTCTAAAGTTTGCTGTTGAAAAGTTTGAAATGATTCCAGTTGCTTTTGTAAGATCTATAAATTGTAAAAATAGATAATATTCAGCTGAGAGTGTCTATCCTCTCCTTACAGAACCTGTAATCTTGTTTTGTTCTAGTTCTCAAGAAGACTAAGTGAATTTACACAGCATATTTCATTTTTGTTCTAAAGCCTTCTACTGAGCTCAATGAGATTTGCTTCTAGATAATTATGGAGAAGACTGCAGATAGAAAAAAGTAAAACACTAAAAAGAATAATTTGTGTGTGGTGGGGAGGAGGTATCTATGATTGTGTGTGTACACCATGTTTTCCTGAAAATACGACCTGCCCCCAAAATAAGCCCTAGCGTGATTTTTTTGGAGTGGGCCTAATGGGTCTAGGACCGTTCTCCTCCTCCCCTTCTCTGTGCCCGTTTCACCCCCGGTTTCTGCCCTCAGCCATTAACCTCTGCATCTCCTCTCCGCTGTTAGGACCCTAGCTGGCCAATGGGACCCTTCCTGTTTAGTCCCACACCCATCCTCACCGCCAGCCAATCAGACGAAGGGAAGGGAGAAAGAGAGAGGCGGAGGGAAAAAGTGTTCTGTGGGGATTTTCCTCTCATTCCTCTCCAAGGGGAGGGGGTGTTGTAACTTCTTTGCATCCCCCCCAATATACAAAAGAGAGAGAGCCAGAGGGAAAAGGGTTTTTTTTGTGTTGTTTCCAAAATATTGTGGAATAATAACCCCAAAATAATACACAACGGCCACAGGAAAGTTAAAATCCTAACTTTCTAACATAAACAGACTCCTTTCTGACAATGTTTATCTTTTGTTATTCCTGATTGGCCTATTAACAGCACAAAAGGTGTGAGAATTGCTCTGGTAGTTTGAATTACAGGCGTATCTTTAGTCTCATGTTGTGGAACTTCCCTCATTCTGTTCAAGTGTGGAAATCCAAACTTTATTTCAGAAGGCAGACGATGTAAATTTAATGGAGCATGACATTTCCACTGCCTGTATGATTAAAGCACTTTTGCAGTAACATGAGTAGATTTCACATATTTGTCACAATTCATAGCAT
Organism: Tropidonophis doriae; assembly: GCA_026931265.2. NCBI lineage: Eukaryota > Metazoa > Chordata > Lepidosauria > Squamata > Natricidae > Tropidonophis > Tropidonophis doriae. Next base: position 267 of record JAPKID020006494.1, on the reverse strand, counting down.
CCCGAAATTTTCAAAAATAATCACATCATACTCTAATTACATTGTAAAACTCAAGTCATATACCCTAATTGAGATTTACATAAGTCATATACTCTAACATAGATTTATATCAGACTCCTTTTTGGCATTGGCATCTTTTGTTATTCCTGACTAGCTGTACCCAGCCACGTGTTGCTGTGGCCGAGTCTGGTTAAATGGCCAACCAACCTGTGTACACACAACCACCATATAACCCCCATCCTACCTACCTACTGTATTTCTCTCTCT
>JAPKID020006493.1:0-10638 GCA_026931265.2 Tropidonophis doriae | reverse complement strand
ATAAATGTTATGTTATATTTCTCTGACCTACAAGTGCCTCTTTGATGTAAATGTAAGCAAGATGACTGAATGATCAAGATCAATGTCAAACTGGCCAAAACACTCAATTTCAGTGGGGGTTGAATAATTTTGACCACAACTGTAAATAGAATATATACAGTATATATATTCTCCAATTGGTTTGCATAAACAAAGATCTGTTGCTGCTTGACAACTGCTTGAAGAACATTTCCAAAATATATATACTATGTATATTTTGCTCCTAATGCTCTGTTATTATTTGTTGATTATATTTTCCATATCATTATTTTAATTATCTCTTGCCTGATTTTAGTTCTTCTTTGATAAATTTATTTTGCTAGCACCTTTTCCTCTAGATTCCCAGCATATGATTTTCATGCTGTCTTTCTTTGAAAATTGATGTCCCTTTTATTTGTGCTATAGAAGATTACTGCAATGTATTCCAGACCCAAATTTCATTTGTATCTTGGCTGTGCAGGAGAACTTCAGGCACACCAGCAGCAATAACTTAGTATCTCGAGACGAACTGATGATGATCCTGTCTAGACTAGATGGATTACAAATCAGAGGTCTTTACTTCTCAGAAACTCAGCGGCTAACCTTGGGCGATGTTGGTCTGGAAGAAGCCACCAATACAGGAAATGGTAATATCGCTTATGCTGTAGAGGCGTGTTCCTGCCCTCCTGAATATATGGGTGATTCATGTCAGGTAGGAATTTTCTTTTCTTTTTGTTCTGCATCATCCATGAGACATCACTCAGGATAACAATACTGATTTGGCTCTAGCAACGGGAAAGTATTATTCACAATACTTTGACAGTAGAGACCTACTTTGAACCATCTTAGCAATTCAGTGAAAAACTGTAATATATCCACATAAACTGGTTGTAGAAAATAACATATTTTTGGAGTATAAGATGCACCTTTCCGCCACCTAAAAGAGTGTGGCAATGTTAGTGCATCTTTTACACTGAATACAGCCATTTTTGGCGTCCCAAAGCCCCGCCCCTGCATCCCATTTAAAAAAAAACAACGGATGAAAAACGGGCTGTTTTTTGCAAAAAAAAAAAAAAAAAAAGGAGGCATTTTTGCCTTCCCCTGACCCCCCAGAAGTACTCTGCGGGCTTCAGCAGGGCTGGGGTAAGACAAAAATTCCCCATTTTTTTTTTTTTAGTGGAGGTGTTATTGCCTTCTCCCAGCCCTGCTGAAGCCTACAGAATGCTCCTGAGGGCTGGGGAGGACAAAAACTTTTTTTCCTTACTTACCTCTTATAGTCCGAAAATTACGGTACATTTATTCATAGACATTGTGATTAAAAAAAGCAAGCTAATCAAACATAAAATAATAGATAAATAAAAATAAAATGTAAAGCCATCTGTAACCCAGTTAATGTATGGCTCTAAACTAAAATTTGCTTAATCATAGTTTATAAATCTCTGTCAGTTATTAAAGGATGTCAAGTGCACAAGACTTTTCTTATTTTTATAGGCAATGAACATTTAAGATGCAGTTTGTCAGGCTAGAGTGAAAAAAGTTGCACCACTTAAACTCCTTTCTTCTATGGTGCTATTATGTCAATCTACCATTACCCTGCTTATTTGATATTATTTCACTACTGATTTGACAGCATTGTAACCTTTTGCAAAGCAAATATTTTAAAGATTAGCCTGTACTGGTCTCTGTTTTCTCCTCAAGTTACAATCTGGGCTTGTTAAAAGTCATTTTGAAGACACTTTCAGTTTAATTTTAAAAAATGATTTTATGGTCTGTGATATAAAATATTCGGCTGATCAAGTGCCAAGAGCACATTTAAACTCTCCTCATTGCTTTTACTATTCCCTAAGTATACCTTGTTGAGTTTGTGGGTTTGTTTTCTCTAGCCTAGTGAAAATACATAGCCAAAAGGTAGACTTAGACACACTCCAGGAAGGAACACACCCTCTTAACATATTTCCTCAGAATTACTCAGCCTGTGATTTACAGGGCTGCTTCATCGTCTAGAACTGTCTCGCTATGCTCGGGAGGGAAAAGGTGATGCCTGCCACACCTTAATTTGGTGATACGCTCATTTTCAGAAATTGCAATGTGATCATTAACATCAGGCATTGCTCTGTATTGCACAACCTGATTCACGTACAAAGTTTAAAGGAGGAGCAGATCCGGGCATACGGATAGAGCCAAGAGGAGAACAATACGAAGTAGCATAAGGGAAAGTGCTGTATAATAACAAGGGCTGGGTGAGGGAGCAGCTCAGCTTAAGGCTCAGCAAAATGAGGGCTGCAGGATGGAAGCTGTGCAGCCTTGGGTGGCTGGCCTTCTGCACAGGCCTGAGGCTCTGTCTGGGATACGTTTCGCAACAGAGGATAGCGTTTCCACAGCTCTTGGGCCAAGGGCAACAGCAACAAGGTCACTGGGATTTTAAACCAAGACAGGTAACCAGCCTTCTCTTTCTCTACTCTCGCCTCACCTGTTCTTTCATTTTAATTTTTTTACAAATGTCCTGATACGAAAGCATGTTAAGTACAGCCCTGGGGCCAAACTGATTTGTTTCTTGATAGCTATAATCTGCACTGGAGTCTATCAGTGGAGGAGGTCAGTAAATGGTTAGTTTGCTTCCCTTTATATTGAAGATTGTAGTCCTTGTATCAAAAATACGAAAAACAAAACTGATTAAAGCCATTCCCCCCCCCCCCCATGGGATAGAAATGTGGACTGCAAACATGTTAATATTAAATTGGGTGTGGTGCTGTTCTACACATAACAGGTTCAATACCTAAGAAATAGATGTTTTTAAAAGCTCCCAATATGGACATTTTATATGAGGAGCATTTTTTCCTTCTATGCACAGATGAAAAATATTGTTTTTATTAAGGCTGCTGTTTTAAAATGGTTTTAAAACAGTTTTTGACCATTTCTCACCAAATACTTGATCACTCAGTTTAAAATGATTAATTCCTACTTAATTGTCCCTAATGGTTTCCTGTGTCTTTATTGATAATTACTAATTCTAATTTAGCCAAATATCTTTGCAATGATATCCAGCTTAAATGTCCATTCTACTGGCTATGCTGGCATAATTGCCTAGTATACTCATGCACAGAGAATTACTAATTTGCAGAAGATTTATAATGTTGTTATGTGTTGTAAGGCAATTCATTAGCCCAATATTTACTAATTGGAAATTTGGATTGTTGCATATAATTTTGTTCAGTGTTAAATGATCATTGGGTCAGTCAGTCATTCAGTCAGAACATTAGCTTGATTTTGTCGAAGTACAATTGGAACACCTAACATAATCCAGTGGTGGATTATGTCTTAATGAGATATGTGAATCCAGTCAATCTCGCCAAGAGGGAAATGGCTTTTAGATAAATAGGAGATCTACCTCTAATTGCAACTATTAAATGAATTATATGCACTCTCCATTGAACTTAGCATTTATTGATAAATACCAGTGAACATCTGTGGATCTTCAAATGCTACTGAATTGCAGCTTCTAGCATCATTGAGCATATTGGCTGAGGCTGTTGGGATTTGCAGTTAAGAAATACCTGGCTGACTATAGATTTACCACTGCTCTATTATATTTATAACTATAGATTCCATTATACCAAAAGTAAATTAATACACCATTAATTTAATGCACCAAGATTAATACAGTATATTCAAACCAGTTACTAGTCTCATTATACTAGGAGGAGTAATTATTTTTTTAATCAAAAAGTTCCACTAATATTCAAGCTAATCTCATAAACTAATAGTTTTTAAGATATGTTTTTGCATAAATTCACACACATGGGTATATCTGAAAGTATATTCCCTTGCTCAACTAATTCATTATGTGATTCCCTACATAATGGCTTTGTGAAGATGGAAATATATATATTTTGCATGTGAACACATTAATTAAACTCCAATAGGAACATCTAATTGGTGAATTATTTCAGTGGAGATGGTTTGCAGCAGAGATGTTGAAAGAAGGGGTTCTAAACAACTCCTTTTCCTGTAGCTTTCCCTCTAAAATTGTCTCCTACATAACTTTATCCTTTTGTGTAGTATCCAGTATGGTCCCAGTTAGTTACTAAACATGTGCTAAGACACTTGTGGAGCACAATTACAGGCAAGGCAGAGGCTGCAAAAGGAATACATGAATCTGCTATCTATTAGAGGTAGTGACTTGTCTCTTTTGATGAGAATAATCTAGTGTCACAAAAACTATGGAGATGGTGACAAAGAAATTCTTCTGAATTGACTTCATTCAATTCATGAAAAACATATAGTTTTACAAATTATCTATTTTTAGATTATACTGTATAAGTTATTAGAGGCATTTTAATTAATGAATGTGCCATTCTTGCATGAGATACTAAGATGTGTTTGTATGTATGAATGGGCAATGTTTCTGTGGGGCAATCCTCAGCCCAGTGGCCTGCAACCTTTGCGGCTTTTGGCACTTGAGTTAAATCCCATAATCAGACAGAGGTCAAAGATGAGTCCAATGGGATATGACATTGAGGTCTTTCTTCCATTTATTTATGCACAGAGAGAACGTGGATTTATACAGTGTTTAATATAGTTCATTGCACAGTCTAACAGTTTAGACTGGAGTTACTTTATTATTATTATTTCCATCCATCTTTTCTCCACAAGTTCAAAAACATAGTCTAGAATTTTCCCCAAGGGTTTTCAGTCCATCATAGTAATCAATACACTGCTATCATAGCAATACTTTGGAAACTAGGTGATGATTGCTTGGAAAGATAATAATGAATACTGCACATATATCTCAAAATACTCTGAATAGCAAATGAAATATACAGTATGCTATCAAATTATCAATATAGTGATAGAATTCATAAAATATTTTATGACAGACACCTGTAATTTAATATGTACAATTACTCTTTCAGTGTTCAAGTAATTCATGGACTTTGAAATTGACATTGTTTGTGTTCAGTGATATCTTAGACTAAGTAGAGGTGTAAAAAAAGCCTTGGCTATGCATAGCAACCCCTTTCTGGGAGAAATCAAGCTAACCAAGAAGTCTTCCACTAACTACAGTTCTTTATTCTTCTACTATTTGCTTAATAGCCTGAATTGTCCAGTATTATGGTTAATATCTGGATGAAAAGGAAAATTGTAAAAAGTAGATTTCCTGACCTGTTCACCAGCTTGGGTAAAAAAAAGAAAGCAGAATTTGTATGCATAACAAAAAAAATGAAAAAAGATCTCATTATGTAATTTATTGTGCCTTCTCTGAATTCATCATGTAATATGCACTAATATGTCAGTGATCCTGAACCATAATTAAATTTCTTCTACTTTCCAATATCACTTTAAAACAAAGGATTTTCTAATCTTCTGAAACCATTGTTCAACTTTTCCTTTCTTCTCCTGTATGCACCAGGAATGCAGCCCAGGATTCTATCGTGAGACAGTGGGTCCATTTACAGGAAGGTGTGTTCTGTGTAATTGTAATGGGAATTCAGATAGATGCCTGGATAGTTCTGGAATTTGTATTGTAAGTATTTACAACAAATGTTGCTGCAAGTGCTCTTATTAATTTCTTTCGCTTCAGGCCAGTAATAACTTTCAGAGAAATTGCTTGTGCCTGCAAAAATACAAATGTCTTTGAGGTATAGTAAAATCTGACGTATCTATTACAGAAAAAATGTTCACAGAATTTTGTCGGCTTTGAAGCATGAATTATCGTCACTTGCTGTGCTTGCATGCATTTCATATTTTTTCTCATTTAGCAAGAGTTACCAAGGTTGCACTGTTGCACAGTTAACTTAGTTTACAGACTGAGATATGGTCAGTTGCTAGGTTGCTTCACTGTTTTCTTCCTGTGAAGAGTTCATGTTAATTATGGATTTCATGATGTATCAGAGCAATGAACAATGAAATAAATCAAGATGTTAAAAATGGCTTTAAAAATGGTTTCATTTCACTTTGTGTGGCTTATTAAGTGGTGGTCATACATATGTAAGCATGGAATGTAATAGCAGTTCTTGCCAAAGAGTAAACATTGGGAGGATTAATTTGTAAGCCAGGGGAATGGAACTGGAAGGCATAATGTTAACCTACCCAGACATGTGATCTATACACAGCAATGTTGGTTTTTGGTATTATTTCCTTTTGAAATTAGTCAATCAAAGCAAATATGTATAAAGAAGCATGATTTGCAATACTTGTTTAAATAAAAGTTCTAATTCAGGGGACAAGGCTTGCATGTTTTTGCATAACATTTCATTGGCTTTTTCTCTGTAGTATATTGAAAAAAAAATTCTTAAGTTCTTTTTCTTAAGTAAATACTGTATTTTTGCAGCCTAGCCTCTTTCTTTGCCCACATTTTTTTTGCTCAAATTTAATCATCATTCATTGCCTGTACAGAGTTCTTTGACATTACACAATACTTTTCTTGACTTTGTTTTTGACAAACCCTTTTGAGTGTAAATGTAGGAGCTGTTGGCCAAATCAGCTTGTTCCAAATAGGTGTGAATCATAAGGCATTTCAATTGAGGAACAGGCCATAACAAGCAAACACAACCAGCAAGAGTTAGATAGTGTACATTGCCCTAAGACAAGAATTTTCTAAATATTAACTTTTTCAATCTTGTTCTAAGTATCTTTAATGCCCATCATTGCCATCAGATTAGGTGGTACAAATCCGAGTGACTATTAGATGGTAGGATAGAATGATGATCTAGTGGTTGCCTGTTTTCTGTTTTGCAGCCACGATTTGGTAGCCCTGGTGGTTATTCATACTGTATATTAGATAAATATCATATTTGCAATAGATTTTTATAGCATACATTCTATCTGGATAACTAGTTAGTTAAGTCTTCCTTCCCATTCCGAAATGCAATACTGAATGAGATTTTAAAATAGTTTGTAAGATGTTACTCTATATGTTCCTTTAGATAAAAAACAATAAGAAATTTATGATCACAGATAAATAATTTAATCAACTAGTATCAGGTAGACTAAGAAGTGCTCATTTGGGTAGAAAACACATGGATCCAGAAGATATGGAGCCATGTAACTTAAAGTTCCTTTCTGCCCAATACTGGCATATTATGACAGAGGAATGATATTAATACCAGTAGAGTAGGATTGATGATTAATACTGCAGTAAGATTTAATTTCTATGCTGGTGGGAGAGCTTTTCATTTTTCCACTCTTTCTAAGCTACAATATGAGAACTAGTTTAAGTTTGGTCTAGTGGTTAAGGCATTGGACAAGAAAGTGGGAATTGGTGACTTCAAGTTCCGAATCTTAGTCATGAAAGCCAGTTGGGTAACTTTGGTCAGTCTCACAACTCACTTCACAGGATTGTTGTGGGGAAAATAAGTGTGCTAGATATGTTCACCGCCTTGAGTAATTTGTAAAAATGATACAGAATGATACAGGTGGGATACAAATAAATAAAAGTATACATCAACAAGTTACAAAGATCAGTCTGTAGGAATGCAAAAATATTTCAACCCCATGAGATAAATTGAACTTCAGTCAAATGTTCTATTGGTGAGCTATATCTCCATTGCTTTAAGCAGTGAATCTATACAGCTGAAGATGCTGATCAAAATATCAGATCAATTTATTCATTACAAGAACCTACAAGCTAGGTGAAAGCAAACTTTATTATAACTGCTAAATCACTTCTACCAAGAGTTTCTTAATTGTAAAACACCTGCTACTTTAAATTAATAATGTGTGACCATCTGTGTAATTATATTATGCCATTACTTCTGGAACTTAGCAGGAAACAATTGTCCATACACCCTTTAACCAGACATTAACTGTGTCTAATTTATTTGTTCAGTCTTACAATAAGGTAAATATTGGTGGCTTGGAGCATATCAATGGCCATTTTCTCACGTTGGTGATAATAAACATGAAAAATAAGACCACTGCTAACCTTCTGTTTTTTGTATATTTTTAAAAAGAACTGTCAACATAATACTGCTGGAGAAAAATGTGAACGTTGTAAAGAAGGATACTTTCGAGATGCCATTCAAGGACTTTGTAAGGAATGTCACTGCCCTTATACAAACAGGTACTCAGTTGGCTTGACAGTGGGAAGCTGTATTTATTGTGCTTGACTCAAAGTTGCTGTGGTGAAAATACTTTGTCTTTATGATAGTGAAAACAGCTATTAGATAATTCTATTACTTGTGCAATAATGCTATGACACACAAATGATAGAATTTTGATGTCATTGTGGCTTGTTATGGACAATGCTGTTGGCATGGAGGGTAAGATGATAATGATCACTCATCTTGAACATCTTCATATAAAATAAAGTAAGAAATTTCCTATGAAGAAAAAAAATCGTAATGCAATTTCCACAAATTCCAATTTTAAATGCGTTTACTACCCCAAAAAGCCATTTTAAATGAGATATTGAATACCTTGGATCAGATCTCCTATTGGATTACATTTTTTAAAAGCACTATTGCAGTGTGACTCATGACCTTAATAAAGCCTTTACTAAATTGGTACCTTCTAGATGTGCTGGGCATCAATTCTCATAATTACCATAATTGCTAACTAACAGCCTAACTGGGAGTTGTGGAAATGTAAATCTGCGCTTTTGGAGGAATTTAGCTTGAGGAGGAGACAGGACAGAACACATTTTCTGCCTCATCGCAACTACAATCAACTTTAAAAGAAATGTATGGTGCAAGAGACTTGGCCTACAATTTGTCAGCTGGTTTGGCCTAAAATATATTTTATTTAGTTGATATTAATTTAAAATATATTTAAAGCAAGTTCGTTGGCTTTTACTGATTTATTTTACCAAATATAGTGAACATTTCTTGTATATTAATTGAAAATGTATTTAAAGCCAAACTCATTGCTTTTATTCATTTATTTTGCCAGATACAATGGACATTTCTTGTATGTCTTCTACTTTAAATATGATATGAGTGCATTAAAAATAATAGAAATAAAAAAGTGAATATTAGAGTAATTTTCTGAAAGTTTAGTTCATTTCAATAAAACCAAAATAATGTTGTGATACCTTAAAGGCTAATTGCCTCATTGCACTTAAAAGACTTGGTTGTGTTTGCTACATAGTGTAATGAAATAATACCTTCACTTGTTTAGGGAAGGCCTGTATTTGCTTGATTAGCATAGAGCACCACATCTTTGCTGCTGAAGGTCTCCCTGGTTCCATGTTGTTTATTTCAAAAAGGGAAGGGAATTGGGGCAATAACAGAGCTGGATAAATGATGACTCTCCAGATGTTATTTGAACTCTAGTTGCCAAAACCTTCCAGCTAAGTATCACTGATAGGAAACAATTGTGGGAGTTCTAATGCAGCCATTTCAGGAAGACCATGGTAGACTAGGAAAAGTTGTAATAATTTTCTTTGTTAAATATGTATAGATAGCCTTTGATTTATTGCTCAATTATCTAGTGAATATGGATATTATCCTTTCAATTTATAAAATGGAGATATTTAGATTCCCAGGTAAACATGCAAATTCAGTACCTAAAGAGAGAAGAGCAGAGGTTTGTTCTTGTTCAGCAATAAAATATAATCCAATGTCTTTTTATAAACTCCCTAATTTATTATTGCACAATTTGGATTTCTAGAATGTTCTCAGGATTGTAGGGCTGCATTCAGATTTTGCAAAAAAAAAAAAAAAAAAAAAGTGATAGGCAATGAAGTATGAGCAAAAATAGTTGCAACTTGTCTGTGACTGAAATTATTTGTGTTAGCCTTTTATTCAATATTCAGACAGTAACATAACCCTTACATTATTTTTCTTTGCCTTAAAAGAAAAAAACACTTTTTCAGGTTTTTCATGTTTCTTATATATATATATTTAATATGTAGTTTTGCTTCTGGCTGTCTGGAAGATAATGGAGAAATTCAATGTTTTTGCAAAGAAGGCTATTCTGGAAAGCATTGTGAAAGGTATGAAATTTGCCTCTACTGATGTACTGTGTAGAAAGTTAAAACAGATCTTCTTAATTGGAAATTATAACATATTAGAAAAGATTATTTTCTAAACAGAGACAATATTTTCCTGTTGGGCTGGAGTCCAAAGTGCTACAAGGCTTCTAAATATGTACATGTGCACACATGCTCTCTTTAGTAAGCATAAGCTGCAGTCCTTGATTCAGAGTTTTAGAATACTCTGTTCATCCGTTTAGGACTATTTAATTTCATGTTCTTTGAAGTAAATTGCACAAGTGTCCAATTATGTATTAAATATCCATACTGTATCCACTGGTTTTTCAACCTGAAGAATTGTATGAAGGATAGATGCAGCCCACAGAAAGCTTAAGTATGTTCAGATTCTTATGATATCAAATAAGTTATCTTTTTGGACTGTACTTTTTTTAAAATTTATTTATTTTATTTATTTTTTAAATTTATAGACCGCGCCCTCTCCCCTGTTTTTATATAGGGTTTATCAATTGGAGATACAATTAAAATAAAATAAAAACAATAATATTGAGGCTTCCTAATATTTTACACTAGCCCAGGGGTCTGCAAAGTTGGCTCTTTGAAGACTGGTGGGCTTCAACTCCCAGAATTCCCCAGCCAGCCTAGGTGGCTGGGGAATTCTGGGAGTAGAAGTCCACCAGTCTTCAAAG
>JAPKID020006492.1:0-10638 GCA_026931265.2 Tropidonophis doriae | reverse complement strand
TGCCTCCGTTTAGGCGTAAAGTCTTTAGGAACCCAAAGTCGCCTGCCAGTTTGATGTCATGGCTCCTCTGAAGAATTAGAGTGTGTAGGGATTCTGGGATGTAGAGTTTCGTACTCTTCCATGCAAGGTCATCTCTTTTTGTCAAGGTGTGTTGGTTGTTTCAGAACCAGGGGTCTGCTAGCAGTTCGGTTTTGAGTCTCGTGATTAGGTCACTTGCTGGTTGGTCTTGCTGGTCATGGCATTGTCATCTGGTAATCACTTTGAATAGAGGGAATGATGGAGTCCACCACCTGCTCCTGTTCGCATTAGTACTGGAGCATGTGGCAGAGGGCGTCAGCTAGAAAGTTCCTCTGGAATGTGCTTTAGTATGAAGTCTAAGTGATTGAAGTATTGAGCCCATGGACCCCATAGTTTCTGTGGGGTCCTAAGGGCCTCCAGATTTTTGTGATCAGTCCAGGCTTTGAACAGTTTCTGCCCCCCTTCCAACAGGTGTCTCCAGGTTAGCAGTGCCCATCTCACCATGAAAGTCTCCTTTTCTCATGAGGCCCATCATCTCTGTGTGTCTGTGAGCTTGCAGGAAATGTAGGCACAGGGCTGTAAGTCTCCTTGGCTGTTTGGAGTAGCATTGTTCCCAATGCCATGTCACTGGTGTCTGCTTGGATCATGAAGGGTTGCTCAGGGTCAGGATGCTTCAGTACTGGTTCCTTTGCAAACATTTCTTTTAATGTTTTGAATGCCTTTTGGCAAGTTAGATCCCACTGTAGAGGTTGTCTGGGGTGAGGTTTTGTTCTTGGGATCCCTTTCTTTAGGAGGTCTGTCATGGGTTTGGCAATATTCACAGAGGGGATGAATTGCCTATAGAGGTTTGCAAACCCAAGGAAGCTTTGTAGCTGTCTGTGGATGTGAGGGGGTTGCCAGCCTAGGACAGATTGTACTTTGTCTGGGTCCATCTCTATTCCCTCATTTGACACTTGATAACCCAGGTAGTCTAGCTGTGCACAGTGGAATTCACATTTTGATAGCTTGACATACAGGTTGGCTGCCAGAAGCTTTTCCAGTACCTGTCAGACCAGGGGTATGTGGTCGTTCATGGTCTCCGTGTACATGAGGATGTCACTCAGGTAGACGAGGAATCCCTTGTAGAGGTGTTTGCGCAGCACCTCATTTATTAACTGCATGAACACTGTTGGGGCTTCCTGCAGTCTGAAAGACATCACTTTGAATTGGAAACTCTCTAGGAGGCATCACTCATCTCCTTCCCTGATCCACACTAGGTAGTACGCTTCTCTGAGGTCTAGTTTGGTGAAGACTTTTCCCTTGACCAGGTGAGATAGCAGGTCCTTCATGAGGGTGAAGGGGTATAGGTTGTGTACACACACTGCATTGATTCCTCTAAAGGCCACACACAGTCTCATAGTCCCATTTTTTTCTCTTTGAAGAGAACTAGTGCCGCAACCTCTGGTTTGGCTGACTCGATGAACCCCAGTGCTAGGTTTTTGTCTATGTATTTGCACATTTTTTTGCATTTCCTGGGGCATCATGGCTTACAGTTTGGGTTTGGGTAGTTTTGCCCTGGGGATGATTTTGATGGCATAATCTGCCTCGCGGTGGGGGAGTGGGGGGAGAATATTGCTCTCAGTCTTGCTGAATATTTCTGTAACATCCTGATATTCCCCTGGGATCTGTTCAATCTCTGGGGTGTTGTCAATGTGACTCCTAGATGTTCTGGTGTGCTCTTTGGGGGGATTCTCTGATTGGGTGGTGTTTCTGTTTGAAAAGGAGTTGGGGTCCCTTATCTATCCTGTGGGTACCCCCTTGCCACCAGATAGTCAGTCCCTATTGTCTAGCCAGAAGAGTTCCAGTATGACTGCATCTGTCATTTGGGGGGCTATTATAAATTGAATTACTTCCCAGTGATCTGCTAGCTCTAGTCTCACTGGTTTGGTCAGGTGGGTGGCATAGGCTCTCCCATAAGGTACCCATCAACCTGTTCGAACCAGATTGGGTGGGCCAGTCTTTTTGCTCTGATCTCCAGTTCCAGTACTCTGGTCAAGTTGATCAAGCATCTAGTTCAGCCTGAGTCTATTAGGGCTTGAAAATCCCTGGCTTCCTTTTTGGGAGCTGTGAGACATATTGGAAAAAGAAAGGGTGAACTGGTCCTCTCACCATTGGGTCGTTTTCTCCCTCATTGTCACTGTCATAGTATTCTGGTGACTGGTCTTTATTGCCTGGTTGGGTGGTAGGGTGGGGAGGGATCTCTGCAGCCTGGAGGGCCTTCCGGGATGCATTGGTGGCCCATTTGTGGCCTTGTTCAGTTGTGCCTGAGGTGGTGGCTCTGGCCTTGACATTGGGGTTGGGGTCATGCATGCAGATGCCATGTGGTCCACTCCCCGCATCTGTAGCTTTTTAATGGACTTCAAGGGGAGTGGTTTCAGGGCCTGCTGTGTTGCTGTGGGTCCTCGTTGGTCAGGCAGTTTCAGGTTGAGTTGATCTCTCTCTTTTGTGTCCAATGGCTTTCTGATGTCATTAGTGTGCAATCCGCCATTGACTTTTATTGCTACTCAGAACTTCTCAGAGAGTCGGTTTGGGATGTTGTGGTAAGCAGTTACCTGGGCAATCTGCTTGTTCAGGCTTGTTCTTAAAAAATGCACTAAAAGACACTCTTGTAAAGGGTGTCTCCTAAATTTGCAGATGTGCTCTTTGATGGTGCGGCCCATCTGTTTTAGGTTGCTGACCTCATCTCCCACATACAGGTTCTCCTCCACCACCTCAAATTGGGCCTCTAGCAGTTGTAAAAAGTCATCTATGCCTTGCAGTTGGGGGAGCTCTCCTCTTGTGGAGGGCTGCTAGCCATTCCCTTGCTTCTCCCTCTAGTTCCTCTGCAATAGTATTCACTATGGCTCTGGGAGATGAGTAGATGTGTCCATAGCATAAGGTGGATCTCAGCTGAGTCAAGGAATAGGGCTAACTGGTCTGAGCCCCCATCAAACTTTCCCCTGAACCGGGGTGGTTCGATCAGCAATGCTCCTCCCTCCTCTTGTCAGCCTCTGTATGCTTGTGCTTGATGTCTGGCCATATTTCTCAGCTGTAGACTGAAGGGAAAGAGAAGATTGTCTGTCCTGGGCAGCCTGCTTGCTATATGGGAGAGGCACTGGTTTCATTCTCCTTTTGATGGATGGAGAAGCAGGGCTGCATTTCCATTTGCTTCTTGTCACTTCAAGAGGATCCACTGCTCCTCCTCTCTTTTGACCTGCATAATGGCCTCTCTTCACAGAGGGGTAGCCCAGTCAAATTTCTCCTTCTGTTGCTCTATGGAACTACCCAGGGGCTCCATTGGGGGCATTGGGAGCCTGGCTTGGTTCCAGTCCAGCATCCTCTCCACTCTTCCCAGCTCGCTGAGGGCCCTTCCCTTTTGGGGGGCATTGGGTTGGGGGAGCTCAGCTTTATCTGCTTTAGGGATTGAATACTCATCTCCTCTTGCTTCAGTCATCTCGGCTTTGAAGTCTGAGGTGAGGCTGCACTCCGGCTGCACTCCGGCTCTCTTCGGATAACTGGCACTCTGCCATGGTTGCCTGAGTTTCCTTCCAGTTAGCACTGATATTGGTGGAGTGATTGAACGGTCCAGGATTCAGGAGACCTGGTAATCGTGATAGATTTTAAAAGCAGGTCTGACTGTCTGTCAGGTTTCAACAAAAAAAGCCCTAATTGATTCATGACCCTCGGATTAAACTTTAAAGAAAAATTAGTCATTTACTGTATTAGGAGCATTTATTTTTGGCAAGATCTTTTTGCAGTCAGACCTAAGTTTTGTTTGAGTTATAGCTGAACTTTACCCCTGTTCCTTCCCTCCCCTCAGTCTGTGTCATAACTCACATTCCCCAATGAGGTGCACCTATCCCAAGCCTGCTGCAGGAATCTGAGCCTAAAATCTTCTTGAATCTGCCCCAGCTCTTATTTTATTGAGGCCAAAATGAGTTTAACCAGTGTGCAATCCAGGCTATTTAGTATTTTTAAAATTACACACAATTAGCCCTGGGACTTCTATAAGCCCTGGGACTACGACTCCTATGCAAGTCATAGTCAGGGCTTGGGTTTTGGAGATCTCTTTTCTGCTAGCTCTTCAACTGAGGGAATTTTTTGAGGGGAATTGTACCTCCCTCATGGAATTAGCAGAGAGATAAGACTGCTTGGGCTTTAGTGCCAAAGAGCAACCATCAAACTAGGAGAAGCTGTGTGTGTAGGTAGATGAAGGAGAAAAAAAATCAATCTGATTCTGAAAGGGGTCTTTCTCTCTCACCCTCCCTCCCTCCCTCCCTCCCTCTCACTGGTTGTGTGTTGCTGCTTCTACAATACAGATATTTTGGACAAATTTCCCTCCCACCAGACAGAAATCTAAGGTTTTCCAAACTTGTTGTGCCAGCCACTCTTAAGTATAATTCTTACATGAGTACATTAAACTGATTACAGTATAAATGAGACAAGAAAGAAACCTTATAAACAATTTCCACACTTCCCCATATTCTTTACAGCTGTCTTCTGGGGATTGAAAAAGAGTCTTTCAGTCTTTGCTTGTCCATCTCGGAGTCTTTTCTTTTCTGTCTGCTAGATGGCATGCTTGGTGATAAGGCCGGTCGGTCAGGCTTGGGAAGGTCTGCTCCACTCTGCCTGCTGCAATGACTTTCTAGTGGAGGGTTGGATTCAAACCCAATTCCTGGCTCAGTGAATGAAAGGTCTCCTCTGGAGTCATCTGGATCCATGTGCTCTGCTCATTTGTCCCATCTGAAAAAGATGAGAACAAAGTTCCCTCCCCCACAGAAAAGGCATTGTTAGAAGTAAGAGGAGAGGTGGGGGTAGATAGCTTGCAGACGGAGTTTGAAAAAAATACTGAAAATACATCAGTATTGCAGTTGCTAAACGGATACGGGGATATCACAGATGAGAAAAGGGAGCTGGAGTCACATGCTTCAGGAAAGAGATGAACAAATGAAATAATTTAAACATACAAAAGGTGTAAGACTGATTTTTTTTTCTGTAAATGAACTTAAAACATTATCTCATAAACTTGAGTTGGTACTTTAAAGTACAGGGAGGGAAGGAAAAAAGGATACTTCTCTTTACTCTGTTTTTGTTAGCCAAACAAACCCATGTTAAAGGCTCCTCTTTTTTATATATATATATTTTATTTTTAATTGAACAAAATAAAAAGAAAAAATCATCCTTCATTACATCCTGTAGAAAGCGTGTCGATTGGTTACATATAGCTCTCGTGCGTTTCTTCCACATCATTATTCATATTAAATTATACACATTAAATCAAAACTTCATTGTATATCTAAATATCCCCTTACAAAGTTCTCCTTTAACCACATTTATTTAAACATGCTTTCCCTCTGATAATTCACACTCATAAACATAGCCACAAAATGGCATTCATTAACTATTTCAAAAAAACTTCAATAACCTTTATAAACGTGTTCTACCTAAGAATCAAATACCACTATTTCTACGCCCCCCTTTTATTAAACAATATCCTTTAGCATTCCTTAATGGTTAACTAAAAAACGTGTGTGTGTGTGTTAGTTTTATGAGCTGATCAATAAATTAAATTTGAGAGCTTATTAGCTCTCATCAGTTGGCCATACCCTTTGCTGGGATTCGAACCGGGGCTGTAAATGCATCTGAGGCAGAAGCCTAGCAATTCAGCCTAACCGGCTCTACCTATTGCATCAGCTGAGACAGGAGTATTTAGTATAGATAATTATTTTCACAACTTCCTGTTAGGGTCCCTTTAAGGGAGGAGACATACTGTTTCCTTTATATATATATAAACTACACACACACACACACACACACACACACACACACACACACATACAAACTATAAACTATTATACCGTTTATGTAAGATGAATAAATTTTTCTATTTATATGCTTTATATCTTGTATAATGTGGCTACTAAGAGTAAGATTTATTTGGAAATCATATATTAATATCTATATAATTTCAGAAATCTCACTAAATATTGTATATACATTTTTCAAATGTATTTTCAAAATATCTTTTTTTTTAAACAACAAAAAGATTGAGCACCATGCATCAGAAATGTAACTGAAATAGTTACCTTTTCTCAAACTATGGTGTAAAATTACTGTAAAAATCCTCCGCTTTGAGGCCTTTTACATAATTTAATATCTAAAATGGAAGATATGGCACAAAAATTCAGTATTATTTTTCTGCCCATTAATGTAGAAAAAGGTAAACTAGAAATGGTGGGTTCTCAATAAGGTGGGGATAGCATCCATATATGGGTTAACACTGTCCTTTCTCTGATTGGACTGAGTCTGATTAATAATTAATTAGTATCTCTTTATAACCTGCCTGCACTGGATTCTCCCAGCTTTGGACTCAGTCCACTCTGAGACGTGTTCCTTATCCAAATCTTAATTGTTAGCAGATTCTGTCAATGGAGGATGAGTTGGAATTTTTGAGCCTGAGCTTTTTCCTAACAATTTCTCTGTGGGCTTACCTCGTGAGTAAAGACTGCACGCACAAGCTTAACCTCCACTGGCATTAAGGCTCGTTAGAGGCCACATTGGGCTGTATAGCCTAGGCCTGTCAGGCTCCAGGACTATGAGGAGGTCAGTTACCTCACCTGCCTTACATAGCCTCAGGCACTCCCCCACTGAGCTCAAAATTAATCAGCCTAAACGGAGCCGCACAGCCTCCCCACCATCGTTCCATTGATCTGTGGCCTTGCGAGAACACTCTATCTGAGAGGGTGAGTCCGTGGCCTGTACCAGCCACACACTGGCTTGTCTGTCAGCCTCGCACTGATTGAAGGTGAGGATGCAGTGCAGTGAGGCGCTGAGGAGACAGAGAGCTCCATACTGGCAAGCAGAGCTGCACAAGGCCGCACAGCATTGGAACTGTAGGACTGAGACATGCCTGGGCCTGGGAGCCTGCCAGGGCCCCTGTCAGTTCAACAGCCAAATAAAAAAGGTGTGAATCCACCATTTTGAAGACCCTGAATAACCCGCCTGCCATTTTGAATGCCACTATGATGGATGCTATGGCTCAGGCCCTTTACTGGAGGGAGGCTCAGAGGCCCAAAGGCCATCCACCACTATAACTCCTCCCTTGGCACCTCGACCAACAGAAGCTAAATCCGGACGGGAGCCCAAGAGCCATGGCAAGAGCCACAAGTACAGCAAGGCCGAGAAGCCTAAGAAGCCATCTAAGGCAGTGGCTAAGACTAAGCATCTGGGGTCTGGAGACCAGACCCATGAATCCGCAACCTCTTAGGTACATCCTGGGCTCAGACCGAGTTTCGAGGCCCCTACTATGAGAGAGCTAACGCCCGGCCCTTTTAGCCCTTTATCTCAATAGACACTTCTGGGCTCTGGGGATCTGCACCAAGGGCCACCTCGACCGCATCCACTGCTGCCCAGAGCAGGGGTTCTGACACCTACCTTATGCTGCCGGCATTGGGCCCTCAGTTTGAGTGGCCATCCTATGGCACCATCAATACCCGCCCCACTGCTCCATCGGGGCTCTATTTTCTGGATATTATATCAAAAGCCATAAGGCAGGGGATAGCGGCTGAGCTAGATGAGAGTTCTAATCAGGCTGGGGGGGGGGGGGTTCAGAGCCATCTCCCAGGAGGAGGTGATGGTATCAGCCCAGGAGGGCATTTCTCCAGTTGAGGTCCCTGCTAGCCCATCGCTGGGTTCCGAAGACGGGGAACTCAGGGACACCGACCTTTCAGAGGATGAGGGCACCAAGCTGAAAAGCCTCATTCCTCTGGCCTTTTTCTGCCTGATCTCTTTAAACCATTGCTGGCAAAGGCTAAGGTGGCATTGGCCCTGGGAGGCCAACCTGATGCAGGCACTTCCCCTACCCCATCTACCTCAACCACTAACTGGTTTAAGGAACAGACATGGCAGGCGGAGGTCATTCCTGCTCCACAGCTTTTCTTGGACATGGTGCAGAAGCAGTGGTCAGCCCCCACAGCTGGACCAGTGCCTTCAACATTTGACAAACATTACTATAATGTAGATGAAGGGTTGGATAAGCTGCTCCAGTGGCCATCGGTTGACCCACCTATTGCTGCACTTCAGTCCACCACTCTGCCAGGATCTCAGGAGGAAGTCCTCAAGCCTGAGGACAAACGGGCCAATCAGACACTCCAGAGAGGCCACCAGGCAGCTACATGGGCTATGTGTGCTGCTACAGCCACGTCCTTGTTTACGAGGTTGAGCCTGTCATGGCTACAACAGCTCCAGGGGAGGATTTCTCCTGGTGATGTGAGGGCTCACCAAGACTTCAATAAAATTATCACTGCAGTCCAATTCTCCTCCGACACGATGTTGAGTGCCACTAGATTTGCCTTCTGGCCATGATTTCAGCTGTGGCATCCTGTCGACTGTTGTGGCTCTGATAGTGGCAGACTGATATGCACCACAAGTGGAAACTGATGGTGGAACTGTATAAAGGGGGTTCCTTGTCTGGGATTCCCTCGCCCCCTTACTGGTGGAAGGGAAGGACAAACGTAAGGTTCTCCCTTCCATCCTGAAGAAGGGTTTTCCCATTCTACCCCTTATAACAGGAGGCAGACATACAGACAACAGGATTATGGGGACATGACTATAATCCTGGGGGGTTCCGTACTCAGGGCAACTTTGGCCAGTGCCAGCACCAGCAGCCTTTTCGGCTGCAGAGAGACAACCAGGGCAGGCGCCCCTTTTGGGGAGGGGGGACCCTATATGGCCGTAATCAGTGAGCAATCCAATCATCGGTTCCCCATAGGCACTCGCTTACTGCACTTCACAAACCAGTGGGACATTACCATTTCAGATGCCTGGGTTCAGGCCACTGTTAGATTTGGGTTGTCCTTTGAGTTTGTTGCTTCCCCTCCTACCTTCTTTATCCACTCCCCTGTTTCACATAGTCCATAGAGACAACTCCTGATGCGGTCGGCCATTCAGTATCTCCTGGAGATCAAGGCCATCCAGGAGGTGCCGGAGGGGGGTACGCCATCAGGGGTTTTACTCCATTCTTTTTGTTATCTCTAAAGCCTCGGGGGCTGGAGGGCTATTCTGGACGCTAAAAAGTTAAACTGGTATTTGAAATTTAAGAAGTTTATGAAGCACTCTCTGTTAGCTACCTCATTTTCTCACCTCAGTAGATTTGACAGAGGCATATTTACATGTGCCCATTCTTCCGGAACACCGTCAATATTCACGTTTTTGTTACTCTAATGTTCATTATCAATACAGGGCTCTGCCCTTTGGTCTTTCTTCAGCTCCCTGTATTTTTACTAAAATCATAGCTGCCCTAGTGGCTCATTTACGGGCTATCCCTGTTCGAGTACATTGTTATTTAGATGATATATTGGTGCAATCTACCTCGATGGGGGGAGCTAGGAAGGATCTGGATGTTACTATACACTCTGCAATCCTATGGGTTTTCCATAAAATTTCCAAAGAGCCATCTTACTCCCACCACCAGAATTTTACATTTGGGATCATGGATTGACACCTAGGCAGAGCAGGTGTCAGGTCTTTTCCACCTTCCTTTTCTCTGCTGGTGTCTTTGCTTCCCACGGCAATTAACTGCCCAGTGACCCTCTTTTCCACATTTGAAGCACGTTGACATGCATGATTTGTCTCCGGACCAGGCTCTCCCCCCTCTTGGGGTTGATTTACGGGTGGGAGGGGTGGTACTCTTTTCATCTTCACTCGCTGCCAAAAATCTGTTCCTAAGCAGGTCAATCTCTACGTCAGCAGCCAGTTCATAGAAAGCCTGCAGGGTGGGGGGGATTTGTCTGTTTACGCACCCTTGATATATCTCTTGGTTCAGTCCCTCCTTGTAGCGTTCCATTAAGGATTCCTCAGACCACCCCCTCATATAAGGCGCCAATTGCTGGAATTCCTGATTGTATTCACCTATGGTGGTCTTCCCCTGGCGGAGGGTCATCATTTTCATTCTGGCCTTACGTTCGATTAGGGGGTCATCAAACCGCCGTCTCAGTGCTGTCATAAATCTGTCAAAGTCCCTCAATATGGGCGAGTTGTTTTGGTGAAGGGCAACCATCCAATCGGCAGCTTTGTTATCCAGGGCCATAGTGACAATTCTGACTTTGGCCTCCTCATTAATGAGGTCTTCTCCCCATTGTCTCATATAGTTACTGACTTGTACTAAGAAAAATCCCAAGCCTTTTGCATCTCCTCCGTATCTCACTCCAAGGGGGGGGCTCTCGCCATCCGGCGTCTACGGGCTGCTCTGTCTCCCCTTGGAATTGCCCCCCCCCCTTGCCGGTGCAGCTACTGCCACTGGCTGAGCTGGTTGAGCCGCCTGGGTCCCTTCCTCCCGTTGCGGTCTGGCCTCTTCCCCAAACGCCCCCCCAGGCGGTCTTTGTCTTCCCCTCTCACCTCTGGCTCACGGAACGTTACTTCCTTTTCATACTTGCTCTCTCTGGAGCAGCGTCTGTCCCAGGCTTCTTTGAACATCTCCATCGCTTGGCTCATCAAGTAATCCTCTTCTTCCTCCTCTTGCCAGGAAGGGGGGGGTCCTCGGCGCCTGTGGGTTGTAACTCCCGACGGTCTTTCTTCCAAAGGTTCCTTTTGTCCAAATCCCAT
>JAPKID020006491.1:0-10639 GCA_026931265.2 Tropidonophis doriae | reverse complement strand
GAACTACTGGGACAGAAACTACTTCAACTTGCCAGATATTTATTAAAAAGCATTGGAAATTCTGAGGCTAACACAAGTCTTAAATCAGTTTTCAGTGTTTTCTTTACGCCTATATTCTTGGGGAAAAAATTAAAAACTTGAAAGGTTGCAATTGAATACAGTTCTGGTGCTCCTGCTGCAGCATAGCTCAAGGCTATTGGGAGTGTTGGGGTTTTTGGCATTCTTCCTAGAATGTGAGATGTATTTGCCCATAATCACTGGTGCTGTACTTGGAGAGGCAGGGGGATTGCTACCCATATTTGTGAACTAAACATCAATTATAGGTTAAATGGAAAACAAAAATACCTTTGAGTTTTGACTTTCTCTTTGGTGAATAATAATTATCGTAGCATATAATGAAAAACATGGCATTTTTTCTCAACCCAGTAATAAATGATCATCTGTAACTTATAATACTCTATGGCTTAAAGCATGAGAAGAGCATGACACTTTGGGGAAGAATTAGTCAACTTCCTAAAGACAGCATTCCATTAATTAACAAAATACAGGATCATAGATAATTCATTTATAATTTTATTTTTTACTCTGCATCAAGCTACTACTAGTTAATTAAAATTGGATAAATGCATAAAATCACTTAGCAATGTCTTTCCCTATTTACTGCAGTGTTTTGAATTTTCTCTTTCAAGTTTTATTAACATGCTATCTTTAAGGAATTATGAGCCATTTAAATCTTTTAAAAATTAATCTGAACTAAAATAAGTATTTATTTTATTAAAAACCCTGCAGTGCACTAATATATGATATGAGACTAGTGGTTGTCTGAATATTGTTGGACTTCAGCCCTGGTAGCATATTGAGCGATCAAGAATGATGGGAGCTGTAATTCAGTTGGGAAGGTCAGAGAGTCCTTATCCCCACACACAGAATTGCTCTGCACTACATGACATTACAAAGAAAAGAGATGCGCCTGGATCTAGGCTGTCAGCAAACCCTAGAAGGAAGTGTGTGTACATTTCAAAAGCAGTTGAGACTACTGTACAGAGCAAATTTACCCCTATGTTTGGGGTGCTTTAACCTTTATGAAATTATATATTTGTACAATATGGAGTGTAGGACTTCCAGAGAGATTGCTGCTCTTGTATAATTTAACTGTGGTTTGGAAATAGTGTTAACTGAATATTTTACTGCTATTAAATAAAGGCTTTGCTGTCCTGTGACAGGTGCCGTTTGATTCTTTGCTCAGTGGATTACAAGCAAAAACTTTTGGGGGGGGACGGGAGGTGTCCCTTGGCCCAAAGTTGGAAGGATGGCATTGAAAGTGGCTCAGGAGCCTGCAAGGATGTTCTGGTTCCATTTCACTCAATCTTGAAATACAGTTTTCTATTTTGCTGCTTCAAAGTAGATCTGTCTCTCATCTCACTGATAGATTATATACAGACAAGGCTTCAAAACTTTCCACAAATCTAATAAATGATCTAACAACATATTTCTGTTGAAGGTGTCCACATTTTTACTAGCAGTCATTTTTAAATTTTCAGTTTGTACAGGAAATCAACATAAGGAAACTCCTGGTTTTAGTTTTATGCTACTTGGCTACCGGTCTTAAGCCATAGGGAAAAAATGTCTTTAGATTCAGATTCCTTGTACTGCTTTATTGCTTGTACTAGTTAATCAATTTTAAATTAAAGATGCAGCTTTCCGTTCTGGGGTGAAATGTTGGACAGCACCTCTTCTCAATCTGGGAGGAAAAAAACATCAGCTCAGTACATTTAGCAATGGCTCAACCCATTAAACTTTTAATTGTGGTTTTGGAATGCTTTGATCTTCAAAACCACTGCCTTATAATCAAATTTCTATTTCATCTTTTTAGCCAGTGTACCATGTTTTGAGTCTACACACATACAAAAAAACAAACATACATACATACATACATACATACATACATACATACATACATACATAATATGCTATGGAATGACAAGATCATAGTTGGCCTGAAATCTGCATTGCGAATAGTATTTGCAGGAAAAAAACTAGGCACTGATTCTGAACAAGTATGGCTTGAATGGTTCTGACCTACACAGCATACATACATTAGTTGGTCCTAATCCAGTGTCCTATAAATGTGTGAGAACACTATTGCCATCAATAGGTTACAGAAACATGCCATAAACTGGGGCATGTATGTTCAGTTAATTTTACAAATGGCTCTATAGCTCTCTTTTACCTGTAATAGTGGCAGGAAAATCAAACCAGAACAGCTATTTTTTTATTATTACAACTTGGAAATAATTTTTGATGAGGCTGCCATTAATTCTGATAAAGAGCACTATGCATGAAAGGAAAGGAAGACAATGATAAAAAATGCACCAAAAAGGCTTGTATGTATCAGTGCTGCTGTTGAAAGGTAGATCACATGTTTTAATTCAAATTCAAAGGAAGCAGATTTAGCCAAAGTTTTAAAAGGCTCTGAAAAGAGGCCCAAATTGAGTGCTCTGAGTGATTTTCTGCAACTCAATCAAAATTATTTCCTGCAAATCAAAGCCCTGCTTGGGAAGGCTGCCCTATGATGTCAAGAAAACAATATGGCTCCTTGAATAGTTTGCAGACAGGTACACCTTCAAATCCAGAGCTGCATAGTGCTATTTAATGTCTTTTAACATGCTGCTCCCTGGGTCTTTAGTGAGCCATTAGAACAAAGTGTCAAACTCACGGCCCACGGGCTGGATGTGTCACACAATGACCACACCCACGCCAGGTTTAGCAAACGGCAAAGTCACATCACGTGATGCGACTGTCACAATGCAAGTTTGACACTCCTGCATTAGAATAATGGTAAAAGTAGTCTTGGAGCATGTTTGTTTTGCACCCTTGAATTATATATAAAAGGTGAGATTTTAAGAAATGTAATACTAATCCAATGCTGGAATCTCAACCATGGCAACTTTAAGATACAGCTAGGGAATTCTGGAAGTTGAAATCCACACATATTAAAAGTTGTGGAAATTGAGAAACACTCTTGAGGTGCCTCTGGACCATCTCTCTTGGCCCAACCTACCTGACAGGATTCCTGTCAGAAAAATAGGAGGAAGCATTATGTATGCTGCCCTGCACTCTTAAGTGGGATATAAATAAAATTAGAAATATTTTTCTAACTTTCTTTCTGGAAAGGGGCATATATTCACTGTATCCTGATATTTGCTCATTTTAAAGCAGTTGCACTTGCTTCAGTCCCTGCCCTAAGAAAATGATGTCAGCACCTTGTCAAATCTTGTGCATCCCTGCTCCCCACTCAAAAAGTACCACTCAGTTGCAAAAGAAAAAAAAGCTGATTTCTCAGCTTAAAGCTGAGGCCTGTGCCCTTACAATGACATCTGACAACAAACAATCAAGAATGTCATAAGCGCAGAAGGGCAAGTATACCAAGGAACAACTTTATTGCGAGCTCTCTTCAGACAAATGTGTCAGGTTTCATCTCATGTAATCCCAACCATATTCACTGTCCATATTTGACTGAGGATCAGTGACATTGAAGGCTACACATCTGAAAAACGCCAGGTTTGAAAGGTGTGTGTTTAAAGGTTTATCAAGCTTCAGGGTCTCTACCAAAGGTTGAACATCCACTCACCGTTTGTTATTCTGGCCTGCGTACAGAGGCAGTTGTAAACGTGATCTCTCCTGCTATACCATAACTGCCTGCAAAAGCTGCTTTATCCCCAGCTCCTGAGCCATTCTTCCCATTCATCACATCTTCTAGAGGTATGGCAACTGAAAGAAAAACTGGAGTTGGCGGCCTGCCACTATCTTGTGCAGGGTTAAAATTGGGGTTGGCCATTTTTGGATCTGCTGCCCTGGCGATTGGTACAGGGATTGTAGCGAACCTCCTCACAGTACCAGCAGCGTCCGGCTGCGTTAGAACAGCATGGCCTGGGATAGGTTTCCAGTCCTGTTTATTCTGAACAGAAGAGCCCACTAAAATGAAAGGTGGTGCATTTCCCTTCTTCCCATCTTCCATCATCACATAAGTTGGAGAGGACACTTGTGGCGGTTGACCTTGTTGTATCATCTGCGGCTGTAGATACTGCGGTTGGTCCTTACCACTAGATATGAATAGGGTTGCTTGGGGAACAGTAGCACCAGTTCCAACAGATGGAAGGGGTGGAGGTGGTGGTGGTGACTTACGACCTTGTTGTTTCAAATCAGTTAGACAATAGAGAGTCCATACATTAGAATATGGTGGTGGCTGTCCTGGTTCGCTTGTTGCCATGGCTATAAAATAAAAATTTAAAGAAACATTTGCTGGCATGAAAGACCATCTACTAGGATGTATGAACTACATATCTTTACAAACAACTTTATGCCGCAAAGAAGCATGTTACAAAGAAGAGAGAGTCTGTAGGGGCAAAAAATTGGACCTTGGTATTTTGAAAATAGAGGGACAACAGCAACAGTGCCTTGTGGGGATGAAGCTGCAGTTGGGCTTTAAAAAATGCTGAGTCAGCTAATCAGGGCACATTTTCAATTTAAGTCATTCATTCATTCATTCATTCGGTCCAAGAAATTGCCGACATTCAACATGTGCCAGACTCCTTTTGTCATCATAACATCAGTCAGCTAGATTTTCCAGGCTTGCCCCACAGGTGAAACCTTAGGGTCCTGTATGAATTCATTTTAATCAGCTCTCCAGTGAGTCAATGCAAAAGCTGTTAGATGATAAACTCGAACTCAAATGACTGGCAGCTTAAAATATTGAAAAATCCATCCATGACAAGCTTCAGGATCCTTTTAACCCTTCAGCATTCTCTCTTCTGTTAACATGCTTTTGTTTCTTACCTACCTATCTCTCTAACAGAACATGATTCTTGGGGAGATTTTGCAATCAGAGGTCAATGGATATTAATCCTTCTCCAGCTGGCAACAGTGGTGGCTTAGACACTTATTACAGATGCAAGAAAACATTTGGAAGAGGTCCTGCCAGGGAGGAAAGCTAGGCCTCCAGTTACAACAATCCCGTGTTTCTAAGTAAGAAGCAGCTAGTCCACCTTCTGTAGGCATCTGGAGAAGATTGGACCTAATGGGACAAGCGAAGGCAACCACCACCATTTCCTTTAAATGCAAAAACCATGTCAATGCCACAGTTGAGTCTACTATGTTTAAAAAAAAAAATTAGTCACAGTCACCATCTCACTTTCCTTCGGCTGCCATGGGCATGTATGCAATTTTGATTCAAGCTGTGCAGTCTACTGTGAGCAAGTCTTCTGGTAGGAAAATGAAAGGCCAAGCATCTTCTATACCAGTGTTCCCTTGCTGAATTTCATCCCATGCTGCTTCTCCGTCTCTGTACAAAAAGAATATAATACAGGAACAGGAAACTAGGCCAAAGTCGTGCAAAGAAAACTTTAGGGCTTATTCACAATCCACTGCACATCTGGAAGCATCCCACAGGCAAAAATTCCACACATGCACAATCTGCCTGACAAGTGTTGTGGGCCTGTAACACCCCAAAACGAGAGTAACCTTCATTTACTTCAACCCTGCACTGGCATGGTTATTTGCATTTAAATAAGTACAGTTCCAGTCCTTGAGGCACTTTCTTGGCCAAAGCCATATTGCAGGAGTGGAGAAAGTTGTAGCTTTCCAGATATGGCTGAACTACAACATCCAACATCCCTCAGTATTGACTGAGATGGCTGAGACTGTTGGCAGTTCTAGTTCAGCTATAGCTGGAGAACTAAATTAGCTTTCCTGCTAATTTATCGCTGGCTCTCACCAACATAAATGCACCCAAGGAGATGGAAATGACTACTACTTACAGAGCTAAAATATTACAATGTGGAAGAGGAAGGATTCAGAAATATCTGGACTTTCTTACCTGACATAATAAAACCTGGGTCAGTTGATTTCAGTTGCTCTGTAGTATCCATTCTGTCAGGGTCACATTCTGCATCATCTGCAGATGGATCTAGAATACTAGTAAACTGGCCTGAATTTAGTGAAGCCGTTAGT
This sequence comes from Tropidonophis doriae, assembly GCA_026931265.2. Taxonomy (NCBI): domain Eukaryota; kingdom Metazoa; phylum Chordata; class Lepidosauria; order Squamata; family Natricidae; genus Tropidonophis; species Tropidonophis doriae. The sequence goes on along the minus strand of JAPKID020006491.1, from coordinate 4,630 downwards.
GGATCTAAGAGACAGGCTACTGTATCTACGAAAGGAATGACTATCTGCTGTGGAAACTGCTCTACATAAGGTGGTGGTACAGGCTCTCCACCAGCGCTGGGGTCATCATCACCCACATTTGTGATGTGTATGTCTGATGTGAGCTCAATTTCACTTGGGCAACCCTCTGCCTGAAACAGGTCTTTATCAGGAGGCGGTGGTGGTAGCGGCGGGGGTGGCTCTCCTTCCTGCACAGGATCTGAGGAAGCTTGTTCTACTAGGTCAGCAGGTGGCTGCTCCGCCAGGCTACCCGAGACAGCTATTTCCTCCTGGACGGAGCTCTGACTTTGAGTGACTGATCCAGCCCCGAGAGAAGGTGCAGAAGGTCTGCGTTCTGCTTCCTCTGGGGCAGCGTCCCCTTCCTCTGGGGCGGGTTCTGCTTCCGCTGGGGCGGGTTCTGCTTCCTCTGGGGCAGGCTCTGCTTCCTCTGGGGCAGGCTCTGCTTCTGCTGGGGCAGGTTCTGCTTCCGCTGGGGCAGGTTCTACTTCCGCTGGGGCAGGTTCTGTTTCTGCCTCAGCAGGTTCTGCTTCTGCCTCAGCAGGTTCTGCTTCTGCCTCAGCAGGTTCTGCTTCTGCCTCAGCAGGTTCTGCTGCTGCCTCAGCAGGTTCTGCTGCTGCCTCAGCAAGTTCTGCTGCTGCCACAGCAGGTTCTGCTTCTGCAGGCTCTGCTTCTGCTAGGGCAGGTGCTTCTTCTTCAGCAGGCTCTGCTTCTGCTGGGGCAGGCTCAGGGGCAGGCTCAGGGGCAGGTTCTGGGGCAGGTGCCGGGGCAGGTTCCGGAGCAGCTAGTTGACCAACTGCAATCGCAGCCATTGCCTCACTGGCAGTGTGGGACAATGTGGGGAGGGTCTGCACAGAGATGGCCACATCCTTCAACTCAGGTTCAGGACCCATCGTTTCAATGTTACCTAGCATTTGTGATGCTAGCTGAGCTGGATCGGCTGGGATGTAAGCGAGTCCTGCTCCCTTGTCGTCCCCAACCTTTTCTACAAATTCGTCAACAAGAGATGGGAATTGAGTAGTTTTGGTGCTCAGTTCACGAGACTCTTCGCTTATCTGATCCTCTTCTGTGTCAGTTGATTTCTCCTTCCGTTTGGGTTCATCATGAATTGGAATCGTGTCAAGATCTGACCGAAATGCATCTCCAACATCTGCCCTTTTAGAACGGGGCATCTGTGTTGCTACTCCTGGTCCTTCTGCCCATCCCTCCACTGTAGGAAGATAAATAGGAAATCAGTCAAAAAGAGACCCTCCCTCAACACAAAGTAAACCACTGACTTTCAAGTCAATTTTGGCTAAATATCTTTCTTTTTTTACATTTTTTATTATTTTTTATAAAGATTTTTCTTTTACAATTTCCTTCTGTACATTTCTTCCTGTACATGCATTTCTCCACTCTTATTTCAATTTCTCTTTGTCTTTACATATGATACTAATATATGCATTCCTTAAATTACAATTCTTCATTGTGTATCATTTCAATTTATACATGTTTCATCTCTGCATATACATTGCTAATATCTAATTCCTGTGTTGTCCTCTTTGGACAGAACCACCACATGTGGTAATATGTTCCCTAATTTTCTCTACATTTCCAACAGTCCTGTGGTGTATTTGGATACATTTTAGCCAGTCTTTCATTTGCCATTAGGGAAAGCATGTAATAAGTGGTTAATACAAGGCTGTACATGATTGGTGGAGCCAGAGGTTACTCCGTTCATTTAACTGCACACACTGGCCTATGGCTGCAGATCAGAAAATATCTGCAGGCTTTTTGTAATAAACCATCACACAGCAAGGTTGGCCATTTCCCACATTCATTTCTTTTAATTATTTGTTTTACACATTTATAAGGCCAATCAACGCAAGCAAGGTGACTCTGGGTGGTATGGCATAGAAGTAAACACAAACAAAAATTAAATCTCCATCACAAAAAAGTCAAAATACATAAAGCATATGGAAAGAGATTTGGTGTCTGACCACCAGCTGTTCAAATGTTGTATAGAAAGGAGAATCCAATGCTGCGAATGCAAGCTTTTCCCTAGAGAAGGATTTTAATGCCTATTACGGAGAGGTAGGTTGAAGAAAAAAGCCTTCTTTAAAAATTAGAGCAGTGTTTCTCAACTTCAGCAATTTTAAAACTTGTTGACTTGCTGGCTGGGGGAATTCTGGGAGTTGAAGTGCACACATTTCAACCTTGCTGAAGTTGGGAAATATAAAACTCGACAGATTGCCAGCTAAAATAAACATAACTATATCAGATTTAGCATAAGGAAACCTCTTTTTTAAAGTTTTTATGCAATATCTTTGGAGTCCCTCATTCTATATGTCCTGGAAACCATTAAAGAGATTATATGGCATGGGGAAATACCAAGAATTAGATGTAAATTATTGCAAGATGCTAAGGAAAGAAGAGGGGTTGAGTTTATCAGATTTGAAATTATATTTTGATGCTTGTTGTTTGGTCTCGCTAAATAAATGGATGACTCTTCAAAATAAGAGGTTACTTGAGCTGGAGGGCCATGAATTAAGATTTGGATGGCATGGGTATTTATGGTATGATAAGGTTAAAATTGCTCCTGGGGAGGAAAGCTATGGCAAATCTTGACACCATACTAAAAAGCAGAGACATCACCCTGCCAACAAAAGTGTGTATAGTCAAGGCTATGGTTTTCCCAGTTGCAATGTATGGCTATGAAGGTTGGACCATAAGAAAGGCTGAGCACCAAATAATTGAGGCCTTTGAACTCTGGTGCTAGAGAAGTCTCCTGCGAGTCCCTTGGACTGCAAGGTGATCAAACCGGTCAGTCCTAGAGGAGTTCAATCCTGACTGCTCTTTAGAAGGCCAGGTCCTGAAGATGAAACTCAAATACTTTGATCACCTAATGAGAAGGAAGGACTCACTGGAGAAAAGCCTAATGCTGGGAAAGTTTGAGGGCAAAAGAAGAAGGGGACGACAGAGAATGAGGTGGCTGGATGGAACCACTGAAGCAGTAGGCATGAGCTTAAATGGACTCAAGAGGATGGCAGAGGACAGGAAGGTCTGGAGGAAGGTTGACCATGAATTTGCGATGGGTCAGACACGACTTCACAACAGCAACAACAACAAAGTTCCAGAACAAACCACCCTATGGTCTGACCCTGGTGTCCCCCTTTGTCCTTCCGTGTCATAGAGAAGTAGGACATGGATTGATTGGAAATCTGGGTAGCAAATTGGAGAAAAGTAACCAGAGATATCTTTCAGCTTCAGTGAGGCACCTGGCTTGTGGGATATTGATGCATATCTAAGCCAAAAGAAAAGTGTCTTCTCCCAGGATCCACACATTCTCTTAACCTCTGGTTTGCTGAATAGCCTGGGTTAGCATAATTCATTGAGTTTCAAAGTAACCAACAATATTTTGGCTAGAGGGTTGTACAAAGTCAGGTGGCAGGTACTCTTTAGGCCTGACTCCTGACACCAGAGTGTCTTTTACATGTTGTATAAATTTAACTTTACAGTCTATCAGCAATTCTGAAAAAACGAGAATGCAGGAGAATGGCAGGATAGCAATAGCAATAGGACTTAGACTTATATACCGCTTTATATTGCTTTTACAGCCCACTCTAAGCAGTTTACAGAGTCAGCCAGTTGCCCCCAACAATCTGGGTCCTCATTTTACCCACCTTGGAAGGAGGGAAGGCTGAATCTCAAGCCTGGTGAGATTCGAATTGCCAAATTGCAAGCAGCCAGCAGTTAGCAGAAGTACCCTGCAGTACTGCCTTTTAACCACTGCGCCACCACGGCTCTTGAGGAAGGTTATAGTAGATTATCATACAGCTTTTTCCCTTAGTTTCAGATTTGTAAATCCGTTCTGGTTCAGGTTTCAGATATAACTCAAATGGTCTCCCTTTAGAGCGAATGGATCGGAACAGCTGCTGTGGGAGCTTTCATAAGTCTCAGACTTATTTATTCACCCCTAGTGTTTGTAATCTGCCCAACTCTATAGAGCCTGGGTAGCATACATCCCTCTCCTAAATACGAGAAAAGGGGGGAAGCAACAAAACCAAAACCATAATAGGAAACAATACCCCACAACCACCAAGAGGGCACCACAAAACAATCTAATCACAGATTGACAAACATGCTAGTGGGATTGTTATAACAGCCTTCCAAAATGCTCTGATGGAATTAGCCATCACACAAAAGTCCTGTGGCAAAAAAGGACTACAAGTGAAATATTTAATCCAGGCTCCTCACATTTTCCTGGTTGGGAGGGGGGAAATTTAGAGCAGGATGTTTGTACCAGGTGGGCAGATTCAATCTTGGCAAAGTGGTGCCTGATGCAATTTGATCCTGGGCGGCTCCAGCTTGGTTCCCTGCAGCTTCCTGGTCCTCTGGAAAAAAACAACAACTCACAAAGAGCCAGGCACCTTAACCGCTTTAAGCCTACCTAAATAGCCTTATTGAGAAAGAAACACACTGGTGCTTTAAAACAAATTACAAAAGAAATCCCCAGAGTTAGTCTAAAAGCCCCACAACATTATCCCCTCCTACCTTTTATCCTCTCCCCCCCCCCCCACCAAGACCTCCTTGCAGGTTTCCTAATCTCTCATTT
>JAPKID020006490.1:0-10639 GCA_026931265.2 Tropidonophis doriae | reverse complement strand
GCACCTCAAGGGGAGCCCCATGTAGAGAGCGTTGCAGTAGTCCAACTGGGAGGTCACCAGCGCCTGAGTGACTGTACAGAGGTCCTCCCGGCCAAGTAAGGGGCGCAATTGGCGGACCAAGTGTACCTTGTAAAAAGCCCTCCTGGTCTACAGAAGGCACTTGGTTGATCTCCAAGATGACTTAAAATAAACACCAAAGAAAAAGTCCACAAATGTTAAAATTAGTATCAGGCTGTATTCTCCTTAACACTTCATTCTTAGATACACTGAAGCAGATATCATTCCATGCACTGGGGAAGAACCAGGTGAAGCCAAAGAGAGAGAGGCACTCCGAGGTGCAGTCCTAAAGTAAGTAGGCTTCCTTTAAAAATGCAGTGTTAGAACATAGAAGCATTTTTGTTGTTGTACTGGGAATTGGTGTGAATAAATTGAAAGCCAATACTTTTTTAGTTCTTAATACAATCCACAACCAAGATAAAGAGAATCCAGGCACATGCTAAACCAACATTTATGTAGTTGCGGTAAGTGGCACATTTGACAATCTTGGTACATATAAGCTTGACTGAGAAAACTTTCCTTGGTATCCTGTTATTTGGGACATTCAGTTCTGAGTAAACTTCTAAATTTTTCCATTAGAAAGGTTAATATATTGATATACAGTTAGTCCTTGTCCTACAATTATTCTTTCAGCAACCTTTTGGATTTACACCAGTGCTGAATGAATAGTGGTTATAACGAGTCTTTGGAGTTGCAGCTATCCCAGTCATGTGCTGAAGATCTGGGCACTTGGCAAACCTGTTCACACTTACAACTGGTTCCAGAGTCCTGCAGTCACATGATCTTTACTTGCAACTTTCCTTGCCAGCTTCCCCAGAAATTCAGTGGGGAAGCTGGCAGAGAAAGTAGCAAGGCATTGAGGTAAGCCCCCCACTCATGCTCCCTCTCTGAACTGCTCTACATTCACGCTACGGATCCTCTCTGGCACTCACACCACCTCCCACATATTCCTCTCCTACCCACAACACACTTCTCACACACTTTCCTCAACCCTGCACCACAGCCTTGTACACTCCCATGAATCCTTCCCAAATATCACAGCATCTCCTGTCATGTCCTCCTCAACCCACACCATGCGTCAGGCACCCCATTTACCAGATCTGCACCATAACGTGTACACCATTTCTCTCAAACTCTTCAACTTGTGCTTACTCATTCCATCGCTCACTCCCTCATCCAGAAGTGATCATTTACTGCCTGCCACCCTGGGACTTGTAACTTCCTGCCAGCTTCCCCACTGACTTTCTGCGTAACTAGCAGGATGTTGCCATGTCTAACAATAATTGTCAATGATGACAATTATGACTAAGGGGATTGCTGGGGCTAAGCTGTGCATTCCACTTTACAACTACATCACTTAGCTATAGAAATGTCAGTTGCTGTTGTCAGTCAAGCGCTACCTGTAATAGTTTGCTAGTTTATTACAGTCATGAAATTGGGACTCTAAAAGGTAGATATCTAGCAAGGACTGCATTATGCTTGAATAAACAGAACAAACTGGTATTAATATTTTGTATGTGAATGAGCAAAGGAAAAAGCCTAGGAGCATCACAGAAAGAGCTGGAATACTGCATATCGATTGTTGTATTTTGTGGTTGTATTTGTAAATAGCATCAAGTCAATATTTGCCTTGCTTACAACTTCATGGTTATCCCTAGTTAGCTTTACCCTGTTTCTCTTTCTATTACCTACAACTTGAATGACACACAAAGGACAATTCAGGAACAAGCTATGATTCTTAATGGGTTAACAGTTAAAACAAGCCAGGTTTATGATGGAGTTTAATTTTAGTTTTTTTTTTTTAAATCCATAAACTAGATTTGTGTTTTACACTAAATCAAAAACAAAGTGGCTCAGCATTAAATGAAAACCAGGCCAATAAGACTAATGAAATGTTCAAGGATTTGTCCCATTGAATGAACAGAATTTAAATACGCTTACTTTTATTTAGATTAGCATGAAAAAAGAAGAGATTTAGCTTTCACAATATCAAAAGCCTATGTAGATCTTCCTTTGTTTTCTGCTCCATATTTTAAAATCATAAGATTTGACTGTATATATTTCTAAGATGAAAGCAAATGCTATTTCAATAAAAAAATAAAAATAAATACTTTCCAATCTGGCCAAGATTTCTAATTGGCAGTTAGTGAAGCAAGATTGCAATGATGCAAATGTATTTACTTCTAAATTAGTTTGGGATATATAAATACGGAGGGGTGGGGTTTGCATTTGTTCAAAAATACTTCTTACCTTTGCCATCTATATATTTATTTAGGCACATTTTAAGCCCTTGGATTTCAAAATAATTTACATCCCCAAAACATGAAACAATAGTTTACTATATTATATTAGGAAAGAATGGCAAACAAAAATTATTTAATGAAAGGAATGTTATGCTATGTACACAGTTGATGGTCCATTTCAGATGTAGTATGTCAAAAAAGTCTTATTATTGGCACTGCATGTTAATGCATGCTATCAGTTGCTGTCACTTGGCATTCTCCTCTCACTGGGAACAACTAAACAAGACAGTCCATATTAATTTTGCAGTACTTTTAAATTGCAATACCTATCTTGGATCTTTGTTGTTGTTGATGATGATGAGGAAGATGATATTTTAAACTTGCATGCTGTCCACATTTTCAATGTCTCTGGGTGGAGAACAGCAAGTAATCTTGATTTTGATATTACATTAAACAGAATATCACAACTTTCTAATAGCTCACACTGATTCTCCAAAATGTTTTAAAACATTAAAAATGAGTGAAACTTGAAAACTGTTATATAAAATCTTACAAGATTTCAGGCAAGAATACATTAGACCTACCATATTTTTAGAGTATAAGACACACCAAGATTTTGAAGAGGTAAATTAAAAAAAAGTTTTTGCACTCTACAAGCCTCCAAAAAACGGCCCATTTCCCCCCAAAACGGGCCCGCTTTTTTTCAAAATAAAAAAGGGCATGAATAGCTCTTAGGAGGCTTGTAGAGTGCTCCATCCCCCTCACCAAAATGAGCAAAAAAACCGGCCTGTTTTAAGCCCCCAAAAAGGGCATGGATAGCCTTTAGGAAGCTTATAGAGTGCTCCTGGGAGTTGGGGGGGGGAATGTTTCTGCCCTCCCCAGCCCCCAGGAGCTCTCTGAAAACCTCCTACCAACTATGCATAATCATTTTGGTGAAGGGGATGGCGTTTCAGGAGGCAAAAAATGCTGTATTCCGTGTATAAGACGCACCCAGATTTTCAGCCTCTTTTGAGGGAAAAAGGTGCGTCTTATACTCCGAAAAATACGATAATCAGATTTCAGCTATTTGAATATTTTTACTGCAATCTGAAAAGGATAGAGGATTTTACAGTTTACTTAATATCCCATTGGCAGAAAGAGCTAAACACAAGTGATTTAGACAGTAAGTTTGCTTATTTCTATCAATTCAGATGTATAGCTACTTAAAGTATAAGCTAAACCAAGGCCTCTAACCTACAGTTCATGATCTACAAACCATTAACAAATTTATAATTAACAGAGTCTGTTGGTAAGATTCAATTTCCTATTTAATAGTTTTCAGCTGGTCCTGAGTGGAGTTGAAGTGCTTTGTCAGACATAGCATGTTTCATCCCTACAGCCCAAGATATGCGATGCAATAATTCACACAATAAAATTGACTACATAAATGTTCAAAAAGAGGGATGCCAAACCTCAGCCATTAAGAAATAGAAAACATTGTCATGTAAAAATAGTCAGCTTCTCACTTCATTGAGGTAAAAGTTTCACTTTCAGAAATCATTAAAAAACTGTGTACCATTCAAGCTTAATATCCCTTTGGAACTTTTCAAAGTAGCCCTTGATAAATAAGAAAGTGGGAGGGAAGAGATTTGTGGTATCAAATTACTTAGATCAAATATAGTGCCTCAAATTGCTCCCAATATGAAATTAGTTCAGATGTTGGCATATAGGTGCTCCCTGCACTAAGTAATCTCCCTTACCCAGGCGACAATATGCATTGATTAGAATATGTTGCACTACAAGTACTTTACTTATCATTCTATTTCATTTGTTTCCTCTTTTATAAAGCATAGAAATACTGCTATCTAAGTGTACGAAACTACTTTGTCATCTTAATCTTCTTTGTTATCTTAATCTATATAAGTGAGTAAGTCTACTCAGTAATTGTCAGTGATCTTAAAGAAAACCCCGCCATTCTTTTATATTATTCTCTCACTCTGTGCCTGTGTGTGTGTGTTTTAAAGGTTTACAACTTCCAACATTTATAACTCAAATTACAGCCACAGTTGGAATCAGGGGTGGGCGTCATATACTGTAACAACCAATTCGCCCAGAATCGAAAATGTGAGCATGCATGCACACTCACTTCACTCTCATGCACTCACCTTCCGTGCATGTACACAGCATTGAAAAACCAGTGATTATATATGACATGATGACAGAGCAGGTGGGTGAGCCCAGCCACTGGTCGGAACTACCGGTTCACTCAAACCGGTCTGAACCGGCATCAGCCCACCACTGGTTAGGACCAAAGTTTTTGTCGTAAGTTCATGCAATCATAAAGCAAGTCATGATTTTATGATCAATTTTGCCATGGTCATTACACAAATCATGCAATCATTAAGCAAATCCAACTTCCCCAATTGACTTTGCTTGTCAGAAACTGGTTGGGAAGGTCACAAATCATGATCAAGTGAGCCTAAGATGGCTGCAACCATCATAAATGTGAGCCATTTGCCAAGTGCCCAAATTGTGATCAAGTGACCGTGTTGGGGTGGTGAGATGGTCATAATTTTGAGAAAAAGTCAGAAGTCACTTTTTCTGAGACCATTATATCTTGGAACTATAATTAAAGAATCATACGTCAAGAACTATCTGTAGTTTCACAAATTACAATTAATATGCTATGTTAGACTAAGACAGATCTAAAGGATATAGTAAGAATGGAATTAATTTGAACTGATGAATGGAGCAGTTTTCATTTCCAAAATTGGGAAATTCCCTGATACGCACACAAAAATAAGCTATTACTATTAGTTAAGAAAATAAGTATATTAAGAAATGAAAATCATGTTTCATTATCTACAGATCAAACTGACAATAGTCAAGTTTCGGTTCTACCAAGAAACTACAGCATAGCCATAGAATATTTACACTAAATATTTAAACAGTTAAATGGAAATAACTCTTTTCTCAACTTGTAAGTATAATTTAGAATGTAAACATTTGCCAATTCTAAAATCCTAAATCATGATAAATCCTAGATATGTATGGTTGAGGTCTTTTGTCCCTTAACAAATGTTTAATTGCTATCTTGCTTCTTTCAGTGGTGGCACTCCTAGTACTCGAATAACACCAGAATTCTCTAAATGGGCAAGTGATGGTGAGTATAACATGTAGCAGGCTGCTTGTTGGCCTAGTAGGTGCAATAGAGACTGAAAATGAATATTTTAGAGACCATTTTTGGGAGGTCACATTTATGATGAAATTCAAGTTCTAAATCCATTTTTTTGGACATGGTGATACATGCATTAGGACAACTAAACCTTAAGTAAAAACATGGAATGATCTTGAAGGGATATTTATCATTCATATTCTGCCTTCAGCATATTCAACATCAGACAAAGATCACCTGTTTAATGCTTTTTAAAAAATTTGTCTGCTTATCCTGCTTTTATTTTACTTGCCTTTTTAAATGCATCGTATTCTAATTTCTGTTGGCTACTTGGGAATAATTGCTCTTCTGAAAAGTAGGTTACAGATTTTTAACACAATCTTTTAGAATTAAAGTCTACCTATTTAATAACGAAACTATGGAACAATGTTAATTTTTATATATGTTCAATACTTCCATTTGAACAAAATAATGTATGTGCATGAACTCTAAATAGAGAAATTAGCAATAGCACATAGACTAAAAAGCACTTCACAGTGCTTTTTACAGCCCACTCTAAATGGTTTAGAAAGTCAGCATATTGCCCCCAACAAGCTGGGTCCTCATTTTAGCCACCTCGGAAGGATGAAAGACTGAGTCAACCTTGAGCCTGGTGAGATTTGATCTGCCAAATTTCAGGCAGCTGGCAGTCAGCAAAAATAGCCTGCAGTGCTGCATTCTAAACAGTGTGCCACTGTGGTTTCGAAGTAATAGTCGAAACCCAATTTTCTTTCTCTGATGTTGTCTTTCCCGTAGTATACATCCACAGTATAATCATTCTGAAATTCTAATTTGTATGTAGTTGAAATTTTTTTTAGTAGAAAGTAATCTTGACAGATTTATTTATTTGTTTATTTATTTTGAACTAGTCTAGTTGGGTATGCTGATAGAAAAGCATGTTCCATACTAAACTTAAAAAAAATAGAATAGGAATAATTAAGCCTGTGATCTCCAATTTTTTTTAGTTTTCTTTAACAGCAGTCATGGTTAATAGCAAAGACTGGTAGGCCAGTGCTTCTGAAGATTATCAACTTGTATCATTCTGGAATTGAGGAGATTTAAAATTAGCACTCAACTTCATTATTAATTGTGTAATTAGAATTCTTACTTTTTTAACAAGGTGTTTACATTTTTAGAAAAGCGGCTTTTATTCATGCTGTGGTTTAATGTGTATTTGAATAAACTTTCTTATTGATTGAGTTCTTCCTCCTCTTTATAGAAATGCCATCAACAAGTAACGGGGAGTGTAGTAAGCAAGAGCCCGCGCAAAAGACTTGCAAAAACAGTGACATAGAGAAGTAAGTATGAATTGTCTATTTATATATTTGATGGTCAAAAGTGCAACATTACAGAAGATACCTGCAGCTTATCACTATCCAAAACTCAGGCATACATATATATATGTATATATTTTCAATTGAAACTACACAGCATTTAAAGCTGGCACTCTCATAGCTGAAAGTCTTCTTTCATGTCCTTTTGCATTTTTTTTAGCCTTTATAGGAATTCCATATCTGTAGAAAGATAAAAATCCATTTTGGTATATTGGCTCTAAAAGATGATTTTATGTTTCATTTCTAGATCCTCAGTGTAGTTTCTGAGGCTTTAGAGGGATGATAGCAAATCTTATCCTTGTGTTAAATTCTCTGTAGTATCAAAACGCTGCCCTTTTCTTTCCCCCTGGGACGTGTTATTTTTCAAAAGACTTAACTCGTTATGCCCTTTCTCTAGAATAGAATTAGATTATTTTAACCTTCATTTCCACTGGGAATGAGTAACATGAGACAGATCATTTTGCTCTACAAAGAGTAGTGACCAAAAGAGGGGTTCAGAGCTATGCACAATATTGTCCCATCTTCTTGCAGTTAGGCAGGGCCACATACAGTATTATTTAAGCTTATTTCTTGTGAGTTCTGGGTATAATGTAGATTGATTGCATTGAAATCCTCAGCATAGAAATGCTTAACAGACTAGATTGCTCACTAGGTGACATAAAATAATACAACTGTGCATACTATGTAAGATGTGACCAGGTTCACACAGATAACCCTTTTTTAAAAACATATTCCTCTGAAGGATGAAAAATATCATGGCAAATATATGTAAAATCTTTTTAGACTGTATTATGCACTAATACGTTGTTAGTTGTGATGATATGCGTTATTTGAATAGTTCTAAGAATTGAGAAGATTACTGCAGGATAATCTGGTACATATGCACATTTTAATCATGGAAATGCATATTGAAATGCCTTTGCAGGAACACAACATTCTGCAGCAAGCTAGTAATACCGTCTTATATGTTGGGCAAGTATGTATATTCTGCGGTTTGAGTATTGTACTGAGCTTTGAGTGGTGAACAGTTGAAGGAAGGCTGAAGTAGAAAGAAAAATGGAGGGGAAATAAATACAACATTAAATTAAGAGGTGGCATGGAGTTCAAGTAAAAAGTAGAAAAGTTTGGTAATTGTAGCTGAAGTGCTAGAAATAGGGTGGTGTATCTTACTGCAGATTTTACTAAAAGCTGCTACTTTATTAGATGACAAAATGTTTCACATTGAAAGCAGCTGGCACAATAGTATTTTGGAGCAGGAAATAACACAAATATATTTTGCCTTGTGCTGACTTGTCTTGGAGACAACTTGTGGAGGTAGACAAATAGATAACACTTGCTAGAGCCAGATCTTATCTAATGAGCTATGCAGGATTTTGGCTTAAATGGTGCCTTATACTTACACAAGTGTTTGGTAGTAGTTTCTGTAAACAGTTGGGGAGAGCAGAGAGAATTTTTGTTGTTCCACAATTTAAATATTTGCCTTTAAGTATCAAAGGAAGAAAGAAAGATAATTCTAATGAATTACTGCCACAATGCAGCTTTTAAGTTGTGCCAATGTAATGTGTGTTCCACACTGTGCTCTTGATTGCAAGGAAGAGCAGGAAGTTAAAATGAATTATTTACCTCAACAATTTGGGTTCACATTAGCTAAAACTTCAAGGATACTCAGATCTGGGGCAGCATGTACTTTTTCTGCTTTTTAGGAGTAAATAGGGGTTAAGGTTCACAAACCAACATTTGAGGTGGGTGGCTTATAGTCATTCTCCTGTGCGCTGCTTGGAGGGTCCACACATGGGTTAACTTTAGTCTATCTGCCCAAGGACTGAGCTCAATTTTTTTAGCCACGCCTTCTCCTTATTGAGGCCAGTTTTTCAACTCAGTCTGGCCCCAAAAGGACGCAATTTGGGGAGCTCCCACAGTTTTTGGACAGATAGACTTGGACTCTCCAAACTTTAGATTAGTTCTGTGTTTTTATTTTATTTTATTTTTTTAAAAAAATTGAATTTTTTCTAACACTTTGGTGCTTTGTTAGTTTTTTCTTCGTTCTCTCCAGCACTCGGACCAGTCTGTTGGGCCTTGACTGCCTTCCGCATCGTCAGTTTCATTGGTTTGAAAGTTGTCCATTTTCTGAAATCTTAGCCTTTAAAATTGAAAAACACTTGTCTAAATGATGAATTGGTAGCATCACCTTGATCACATTATCTAAATGCTTCATTCAGAGCTGCCTGGAGGAGTTTAAACTTTTTCTAAGTGATGCATACAATAATTCTGTCCTGTGAAATATAGACTTGGTGCTTCTTTGTGACAAATCCTGATCTATCACGGAACATTCAGAAACCTTTGACTTTTAAGGACCAAAATTAAACTTGGACAGTCAACCTCTGTAACCTTTCAGAAAAAGTAAAAGCCAATTACCATTTCTTGCACTTGACAGCAGTTCTTTCATAAGAAATCCCTTCTGGAAATAGGTTGCTACCATTAGATAGAGGCCCTTAACTCTATTGGGAGCAGAAAACAGTAGTTAGAAGCAAAGATTATAGCTGTTTCATCCTACTTTATCTAGAATTTGTGCGTGATAAATTGTTGCTGCTGTGATAGTTAAACATTTAGAATGCTGTGTGTGCAGAGATGGGTTCTGTTAACTTAATTGATAACCAGTATCAGACCTTGGGTCCTGACAAAAAGGTGGTGAGGTTTTTATATTCCTATGTCTAGCTGCTTCCACCTGCCGCTGCCAAGCCATGATATATGGTGACCCAGCCCAGCTAGCTAAATTGATTCATCTCTAGTTCCTCACTCTTAATCTGGAGCTAAATTGGTTTCATTTTTCTTCTTTTGAATGGTGCTTGTGGCGGGTTCTCTATGGGAACAAACACTTCCTTCTGTTCATAACTTTAATTTTTGCTTTTAAATCTGGGCATTATTGATTATTGTGTTAAGCTCCATATAATGTCTGATTAGCATTTTAAAAAGTGTTTAGAAGCACATGGTTTATCACTTGTGTCAGCTGGGCTGCCCACTTAGAACAATGGTTAATGGAGTTAGCAGTGATTCTCTTTATTGATCCTACTTTTATAAGAATGACATTCATTTTCTTTTCTCTTTCCAAAACAAAGTCTTGGTATGGAGAGTATCTTTTTAATTAGCTAATACAATACAGTAAACTGCCCTTCCTCTGGTGCAAAGCTAATGTACTTGGGTTGAAAGTTAATGGAATATGTGCTGTAGGCTTCTTGGAGCTAAATCTCTGGCATGTCAAACAACTTGCCTCAGTAAGAGATGAATTTGCTGGTTCTTCCCTTGAGTATAATCTTGGATCTGCTTTTTGTTTAACTAGCTTCCCTTTCAATCCAGTGCCTCAGAAGCTGCTTGAATTTGGTATAATAACTGTCATTGGCTCAATTCATTTGTTATTCTACAAGAACTGTGATACTCTGAGAGGACCAGTTTTTAAAAAGAGTTTATTTTAATGTTTATTGCATAAATTATTCCTTCATTTTTGAATCTATTACGGTTAGATTTCTTTTTAAAAGAAATTTATTAAAATTGAATGCTATAGAGAATAATGTATAGAAGTAGACAGTTTAGAAAAAGCCTGTAATTATTTTTCTTAAATATATAATTTTATTAATTATAAATTATGATTATAATAGTAAGAACAAAGAAACTAAACATGGAGAAAGAATCGGAACAATGCATAGGAGAAAACTTTACTTTATTTGCATTTTTACCCCACACCCATCTCCACAAAGGGACTCGGGGTGGCGCACAGGGAAATTTAAAAACAAATACAATAAATATAATATAAATAC
>JAPKID020006489.1:0-10639 GCA_026931265.2 Tropidonophis doriae | reverse complement strand
TATAAGACGACCCCCGATTTTTGGTTGCCTTTTTGGGGTCTCAAAAGTCGTCTTATACGCCGGAATATACGGTAGCCCAATTAAGTACATTTTATTTGATACTAGAACTCTGAATATATAAAACCAAGCCATTTTTTAAATATTAGAATATAATTATATAGTTTCAACAGGCAACTATTTCTTTTAGCACAAACCACATTGCTTATTCTAGATCCAGTAATCCTTCTATTAGTTTTTCATTTTAAAGGTAATATTGATTCATCTACTGCAAGGCAAATCAATTTGTTGTGGTCTTTATTCTTTTTTTCCTCATTTTTTAGTGTTTGCAACAGGAGCTGATTTCTGTCCCAATGAACAGAACATCGAAAGAAACTCACTTAGGTATTGATACTCAGCATGCTCTCACACTGATGGTCAATAATGTTAAAGAAGGAAAAGAACTGTGCAGGTTAGTCTTTTTAAGAGGCATAGTTTCTGCTACGTGGTTATCACTTAAAGAAATCACAGATGTATTGTAAGTAATTTATTTAGATAATTTATCCAAAAAGGGATTGAAATGTCGATTTAGGTGTATTTATTTAATTTTATACTAAAACATTAACATTATGTAAATAAAATTAAATAGGCAACTGTAGTTGATGACTATATCCAAACATCTGTGTAAAAGCAAAATTATATTAGAAAACGTAAAACATTAAATGGTAAGATAAACAGTTCCAAGATAGAAATTTCAGCAAATGAAATGGGAAGTATAATATGAGGAAAGTGAGCATATTGAGAATTGTTGAGATTTGCATGCATTCCATAAGCTTACATATCAGTAAGAAAACATCCAAGTATATTCATAGTGCTTGTTATCTGTTTCTTTAGTGCCTGTAAAGTGGTCAGATATGTTAGAGACTCCCAACTTTGTGAGCAATAACAGCATTTTATGTGAGACTTATGGAACCTCTTTCTTAACAATTTGGATAACCTAATGTATCAGATATTAACATTTCTGGAAAACTTGATTAATTTAAGATTATGTTTAATAGGGTTATTTATTTTTAGCTCATTTAAATTTTTAAGGCGCTACTTCTGTTCATATGTTGTCAGAATTGTTCTAACCTGAACTAACTTCACAATTTTCCCCCCTCTTTGCTGTCTCTAGGATTCATTATCATTTTGGAGAATATGGAAACTATTCCTTAAGGATTAGGCATCTCCAGAACATTACATGTGATATAGTTATCAGTCAAAGTCCTCTCAACAGCTATCTACGTATGTTACTTTAAACTTTTATAACTTGTATTGTTTGTTAGTTGCCTTAATGCTTGCCTTAATTCATTTACAAAACTGACTAATTGTTGTACAGTCATGTTAGGCTTAACTATTTCTGTGCAGGTGTGCGATCCCAAGTCAGTTCACCCTATATTCTATAGGGCAAGAGGAACCTAAGACTTGCAGAGTGGAAATTTGCCAACTAACTCTGCAATCATTTCTGAACAGTTCAGCCTGTTTCTTCTCATACTTGACTACCATATTTTTGGCTTCCTAAGGCTTCAGAAAAAGGACAACTAATGCAACCTCATGGCTCTTACTTTCAACCTCTTGAGTCAGTCCAGCAGGATGCCATGATTGATGGTATCAAACTCACCCAGAGATCAAAGAAAGCCAGATGAATGGACTACCCACCCAACCCCACCAAAAGCGATCAAAAAATTAGTGCCACTTTTAATTGAAAGGAAAATTGGCTGAAATTGTTTAGTACGGGTTTCTTGAAGAGAGGGCAAACAACTACCTCTTTGAAGACAAATAGAGTCACCTTCTTCTTCCTAGCATATTCCCGCAAGTGCAGGGTCTGCTTTTTGGATCATCAAAGACCATGTTGCATGGTCAACTGCATCTCCAGGGCACAGGCCTGTGGCTTGCATATCTTTGTTGATGGTGTCTTGCAAATTCTGTTTTGGGTGCCTGCAAGGTTGCTGGCCATTGACTTCTAGTTGATAGGCAGTCTTGGCAACAGCAGAAGGTGCGGCCCTCAGGACATGTCCATACCAGCGGAGCTGGCCTTCTCTCATCTTCTCTAGAATTGCTGCCACACCAAAACATTGTCAAATGGTGTCATTTGTGATGTGGTCAAGAAGGGAGATGCCCAATATCCAACGAAGATTTGCATTTAAATGGAGCCACCTTCTCCCATAAGAAAATATTAACCTTATGTAAAACATAGGTAGCGGAACTCACAAATTCAAAGACTATCACTCATCATAATTAAAAGGTTCAAACTCTTCCCAGATTATCACTCATGACTATACCTTAGTGCCATAGGATCTGTACCAAATGTGCTTTTTTTCAAGAGGCAACTGGCTTTTTTTTGAGGGGGGGGTTGTTATTTGAAACTGTTTTGCTTCTCATCCAAGAAATTTCTTCAGCTCTGACTGGATGATGGGGAATGGAAGTATTTATACTCCCTGTAGACAGTTGGCCATTTACATCTTTTCAACGAGACGTTGAGGCCACCTGGAGGGTTATCTGTGTAATCAGGATCACCTGAGTAGCGCAAATGGGTGTGGCACTTTCTTGGAACTGTTGAAAGAACTGTTTTGTAAACTGGAGATAGATGATGTCATATCCCTCCCCCTCTATCAGTTTCGACATATATGGCTCCTTTGATCCTCTCTTTCAAACTAGCAGTCCTCTCTGTCCAAAATGTGAATTTTGCTGTCTTCATAAGAGTGTCCTTTGTCTTTTAAATGCAAATGGACTGCTGAATCTAGTTCTGACGGGTTTGTTCTCCCATGTTGTGCTTTGCGTTATTCCATTTCCCACCAGCCAGTCAGAGCTAAAGGAGTTTCATCTTTTGTCTGGTGAATAGGCTGGCCCAATCTTCCTTAATGGGCACAAAACATCTGGGGCTGTTAAGAAAGACTGAGTCCGCTTTCTGTCTTTAAGATGCCTCCTTTAATCACTGAGTTGCCAATCCCAATTGTAGTTTGCTACATGAGGATTATCTGTAGTTAGCCGAGCATCTCTGGATTTTTATTTCTTTCCCAGATCTAAAAGACTTAATGTTGCATGTCTTTGAAACATGCTTATTGTAGGTTGGATGAATGTTCTCAAGGCTTTTATCACCTCTCTCAGTTCAATCTTTATACTGACTTTGCTGTTATTCCATAATAGAGGAGAGTACAGGTAATTAACTTTAGAAAGCTTAAATAACTGAGCCTTTCCTAACATAATTGTTTTTCTCGTAAATAACACTTGTCTATAGTATTCCTTTGTGCAAGCTCTAGCCTTAAGAATATTGATGAAGATTTTATTTCTGATTTTAGTATTTTCCTTTCCACATGTTCTATATAAAGTTATCTGTTATGCAGCAAGAAATGAGGTTAGATTAATAAATAAGTGAGCTCCAAATTTGTTCAAGAAATTTAAAAAGATATGTTACAGGAACACACATTATGTTATTAATTTACAGGCACATCTTATATCAATTGCATTTATTGATTTTTATATTACTTGTATTGCAGCTGTTTCCCCCCCTCTCCTCCGTAGTTATTCGTGATGCTCATGATTACAACAAAACTGTTTCCATTTGTATTGCTGCAATATCTTTCATCATTTCTTTCTGATTCCTGTCAAAGCACATTAGCAAGAAATATAGTTATGTAGGCTATTTTTAGGGTATTGTATTGGAGTCACATAAGGTTTTAAATTATGTTTGAACCTACCTCATTTTACTTACCTAGTGTTTAATCTAAATATTTTAATACATTGCTACACTTTGCTATAGTGTAATGTCTAATTGTTGTTTTTTTCCTAGCTAATCCTTTTCCAGGAAGCCAACATAAAAATGTTTATTACAGTGAAGACCTTTCATAATGCTTTTTGAAAGAATTGAATAATTTAAAATTTTTAGTATTTCACAAAATGTTTGTCAAAAAGTGAAAAAGAAATCCGTTTTATGGTTTACATTAAATATGGGAACACCATGCTTTTTTATACTTTTACAAAGTTTGGTTTCAACCTTGGAAATAAACTTTCAATTATAAGCCTAATAAGCACAATTTAAAAAAAAATAATTACATAAAATAATTTGCTCTAGAATGTATACCTTATTGTTTACAGTAATTATGTGTTCTTTTATGCAGCTATTTTATTTGCATTTCTCATCTATATGGGTATTTTCATTATTCTGATGATTGGACAGATTTGCATAAAGTAAGTAAATATTTTAAAATTAGGCTAATTGGATGTATACATTATTTTTCCATATTTGCATGTTAAACCTTAATTTGATCATTGAACAATATGGCAATGTATTGAGATTTATCCCAGAAACCTTTCTCAAAATACCTGATTTTGGATTTTTTATGTTTATTTTTTATGTTTATTAAGGAAAGGGCCTTCAGTGGGGACTTTCTCCACTTAACACTTTATCAGTTGGCTCCCATAATTGCCTTGTTTTGAGAGAAAATTATTTTAACAGCTTTAAAGTGCTTAATTGTGACAATGTTTTCAGGATGATGATTTTAGAAGAATATTTGTGTTATTCAAGACTAAAATCGGATTTTTTAAATTTCTGTTTTATAGCACTGAAACAGTAAGAAAATGGTTCTTCAAAAAGATGGATCCTAGAGAAACTGATCGACTTATTAATTCAGTAAGTTCTTTAATAGTTGGATCATTTAAATTATTTACTGATAATTGGATTGTTCTCTTTACAAATAAGTTCTCTTCAGATGACTTTAGTCATGCATGTTGACCATTGAGACTGAGAGCTTTATGATCATGAAATAATCGTGTAAAAACCATCACAAAAAACCTTCAAAGCATTTGAAGATAACCTAACATCACTGCACCTGAGTTGCTTTTCATATAAATGCTTCAGACATTGAACTACATGCACTCATTCTTTTATGATTTTTGCTTAAAAAGAGATAAAAGTCAAACTGAGTTTAGTAAAGCTTGCATAAATGGATATAATTGTTTCAGCTTAACTAGATTGCTCTATTATCATTGATATGATATTAGTACTGACCTTTGTTTAGTTATGCTAGAGAAGAATGCTATACTTACTCTTTGTTTTGCTCTAGAATGAGGCCAAATAAAATTAAAAGAGCACCAAATGTGTCTGTGAATTCCTTTTGCAATCTTAATGACCAAATGGTACAGTGGTGAATGTACAGAATTAGTCAAGCTATTTGGGTCATTGTGTTCATTTGGTCATTTTAAGAATATAGGGACCATTCTCACCATATAGTTGCTGTGGAGAGCGTGGCTAAATACTACAATAAAATATCTGTATCTATGATGTTTTATTGTTAAAGCAAAAAGAAAGAAAATTGATGAGTCTTATAAAACCAATTAATTTGTCCCCTAGTCTTTCAAGAGCTGAGCTCTGAAACCCCAATATCAAACTACGTGTTTTTCCATGGAAAGCTGTTGTGGCCCAGCTGGCTCCGGATGAGCTGCTGATGGATTCCTCTAGTGAAGAGTCCTATGAGTCGGATCTAGAGGAGGAAACCCAGTTTGTCCTGGATGTCAGGCTAAGGATTGAGAGGAGGCAATTAGCAGAACGACGCCATCGGAGATAATCAATATCAGATGCCTAATTGCCTGGCCCTTCCCAAGAGTCTTTAAAAGAAATCCTCTGTGAAGAGTAGGTTTGCAGGAAACAACAGAGAAGCTTCAGAGTCAGAATATTGTGTCATGTAATCTTTTAATCTAGTTCAGATTAGTTCAGGCAAGCTGCCAAGTAGCAGTCCATTTAGTTATCTTGTGAAGCGAGGGAGTCAGAACAGGAGATTATACCTTTAGGCAGAATTTGAAAGAGCAGTATTGAGGATATTTGGGATTTAACTTTGTCCCCTACAAATATGCTGGCTTGGTTTATGTGTTGCTTCATCTTCAGATATAACTTTTGAATCAACAATTCTTTTTAACGTGTTCTTAGATAATTGACAGCAATATTTTTACACTTTTGTAGGTATTCCAATTTTAATGAAAATGCTGTCTGAAAAATCACCATTTGGAAATTCACCCGAAACAGCTGCTTGTGAACAAGTTCAACAAAAAGCTGCAGTGACACTTGCCCGGCTTAGCCGTGATCCTGAAGTAGCTAATTCAGCCATAAAACTCAACTGTAAGTATTTAACTGATTTGATACATCAAAGAGACATTATGTGTAATTATTTAGCCCTTTGTTGGCTGAATGCTACTTTTCTCCATTACATGTCAACTAAGATCCAGTCTATTTTCCAGCATTGGTCATTCATTTTTTTAAAAAAGATTTGTTTTACGAATCAACCAATGATTGCTCCAACTGGCACCTTGGAGTTCAGTTAGCAGTAGAAATAATCCTTGATTTATGACTGTAATGAAGCTTGCCCATTACGTGAACAAATTGTGTGATGTAGACTGGTTTTGTAGAAAATAAATCCCTTTTTTCAGCAAAAACGTGTACAAAATTGGTTCACATGACCACTAGAGGCTGCAAATGGCCAAAATAAAGACAATTGCTGAGCACTTTAAAAACAGTTAGGATTATAGGCAGCCATTGTAAGCAGCCTTGGGGAGATCTTTGTAATTTTGAGAACTACTTATATGAACATTTTTAGCTGCTCATGTACATGCTAACCCAACAAAATGATACAATGTTGTTCACAGCAACCTCAGTCTAACTTTCAAAGGTATGAATGGTACTCTTCTAAATAAAGGAAAAAGGAATCCCTTAAAATGGCACTCATTATCTTTTTATTAGCATTATTTTTATGGCATTACAACATTTTGACTGAAATGGATAAATCTAGAAAATATGCCACACAGAATAAATTGTTGATCGATATTCTTTTCAAATCATTTTTAGGTATTCCACGTCTCATACAACTTTGCCGGTCTCCAGGTGAAAGAAATAACAGTGATTCTGTTCTTGTTGCTTGTCTGGTAAGCGCATCTATTTGTTCCCTCTTCTCTTTCATTTTATTCTGCTGGTGAAACATCCATGATCAAAAATCCCTTTTGGAAGGAAGGGTAGGAGAGCTAATCTTGCCAGATTTCAGCCTTCCTGTTCACATCCCTCATCATTGAGAAGATTCTTTAGTATCCAGATGAGATTTGCAACAGACAGGAACAAAATAAAGTAATATATTCAATTTCATATTGTCAGCTGTTGCAAGAGTATTTGCCAGTAAAAGTTATTCCTTTGTCTATTGATCCCTTTCTCCTCAGTTATGTTTCACGGGGGCATGTACATTTTAAAAAGAGAGAAAATATACTTTATTGTGGTTACCAATAAAGCAAACATATATTTCACAACATCAGTGCTAATCTTTTGAGCACATTTGACATCCTATGTATTAATAAGTTGCATCTACAAGTTTTACTGTGATCTGGTTCTTTTCTCCTTAAAACTGGTCCAATTTAGACAAATACATCTTCAGGAGATTATCAGCAATGGAAGTTTTCAAAGTTAAAATCTTAAAGTTTAGTAAGTAGTCTGAGATCATTTTCTTTTCAATGAAAATATATTTTATCAGATTGCTGCAAGAGATGTCTAGCCTTCTTCAACGTCCTATCTCATAATATGGTAAAATAATTTCTGTAACAGCTGCCTTATTTTAATGAAGATAAGTAAGCAATATTTGTTTCTGCAAAAGAGATTTGCATTTAATTTTTTTGTCTCCACATGGCTGGAAATCAGATGATTTATTATTTGTAATGTCATAAACTTGCAGGCAGCCATCAAAATAGAAGCAGTTATATGTTAATAATTGCACACAAATAATTCTTATCTTAATTTTAGGCTTGCCTAAAGTCGCGCTATAAATCCATGATTCACCTTCAGAATTCTTCATTGACACAAAGTCTTTAGAAACAAAACTGCCTTCTACTAGAAAGTGCATCGGGGGTTTGGGACATGGAACACCTTTATATAAAATGGTTTAAATTTTAAAATTATATTTCTTTCTTAAAATGATACAGCTTTTTTGCTTGCTTGTTTGTTTACCAAGAACAAGCCATTTTTCATTCCATCAATAAGTTAAGTAGTTTTAAGTATAGAACTGGTGCTGTAGACAATGCTGACACTTAATCAATGCAACCCAAGTGAGGGACAGGCTGAAGTTACTTTATGGGTTCTTAAATATATTGACTGTAAAAAGAATTGAGGTGCAACAATGACTTGTCCACCTGTCAATCTGTCCCTTCTATTGGACAGTTGCCTCACCTAAATATGTAGGGATGTCAGGAAATGTTGGAAGATCAACTGTAATATACCATTTAGCTATATAATACTACTTAGACTTAAATACCACTCTATAGTGCTTTACAGAACTCTCTGAGTAGTTTACAACATCAGCATATTTCCCCCAACAATCAGCTGTGCGCTACTTTTTAGCAAATTGTACATAAGGGGTTCCTAGCTAGTTAGGGTTATTAGTTTAATTCTTTTAATTTTAATCTATTTTAATTACGGATTTTAGGCAGGTATTGAATTGATTTAATATATTTTAATGTTTTGTGTACTTATGGGTTTTTAGATTTACCTGTTCACCGCCCTGAGTCCCCTGGGGAGAGGGCGCGGTATAAAAATGTAAATAAATAAATAAATAAATAATAAATTTTAATGACCTTGGAAGGATGGAAGGCTGAATCAACCTTAAGCCCTTCAGGATCAAACTCCAAGTTGTGGTCAAAGTTAACCTGCCATACTACATTCTAACCATTGGGTCACTAACGCTCTCGAATGTGCCACCATTAGACTTTCCTGTGTGAATTAAGGTGCTTGATAGACTCCGTTATTGGAAAATGCTGGAAAATTATAATTTGGAAGTACGATGTACCTGGAAGTTTGGTCATTGTTATGGTAAATGTGGATTTCTTTTCCTTGCCGACGGCAGCAAAAAACATCCTGATCAATCCTACCTCTCAAACTCTATGAAGAGAGGGTCTCAAAAATATATGATCTATATAAATGAGTCTAGTAGATCTAAATAAAGGTTAACATTTATGACTTGCAGCACCCAAGTGATTTGAAAAGTTCTCTTTTGTGAAAAAATAATCCTTTTAATTTATTTACTTAAAATAACAATAGAATTAGCACTTAGATTTATATAACGCTTCATAGTCCTTTTCAGCCCTCTCTAAGTGGTTTACAGAGTCAGCATATTGCCCCCAACAATCTGGCTCCTCATTTTACCCATCTCAGAAGGATGGAAGGCTGAATCAACCTTGAGCCTGTGGGACCTGAAAATAATATTAACATAATATTAGCACCTGCATATGGACATTTAAAACAAACAAACAAATGCTGTTAGGGAAGAGCAGCATTCAGTGTGGGGCAGAGTTGAAGAACTCAGAGATAATCCCTTTCCTCTCCTGCTTTCTGGATTCTCGTAAATAATTGCTGCCAATTTCTTATTAATTCAAGTGAATGAACAGACCGAGCTACCTATACGCATAGCACCAAGTTTAGCCTTCAGTGGGACGTAAACAGCACAAAGAACTTTCACTGAACTTCAGAATATGAGTCTGTTCTCAATTAGATTTATATAGCATTGTCTAAAGCAGGGTTCATTCTAATTAATATGTTAAAAGTGTCATCACATTTTCTTGTAGGCAGCTTTACGGCGATTAGCTGTGATGAGCCCTGATGGTCTTCAGGAATCAGATTTCCAGCAGTTGGTGAAGCCTAGGCTTGTGGATTCCTTCCTGCTTTGTACCAATATGGAAGAAAGCTTTGTTTAAACCAATGCAACTTTATTATTAATGTTATTCATGATTGGGTAACTGATTGACAGCTTATGATTAATTTATTATAAGAGCTAACATAGAAAAATATGCCACTTCATATTTCTGATCCCTATGAAAAAATTGTCTCTACCTCTTCTAGGTTTACACATTATAAATATAATAATTTAAATAAAAATAAATAAATAAATTATACAGAATGAGACATTGGTCCACTTCCATAGTCATTCCCCACTCACGATTTGATGTCAGCCATCAGTTACTTACTTTCAGGGTGGAAACAGCAGGGTGATTAAGAGATGGAAGGCAAGCAAGGGGCAGGGATTGGTAACCCATAGTTGTGTGGGGCTATAAATATATTTCGTATTTCTTTTTTTTAATATCTTTTGGGACCTTGCCAATTGTGAAAATTGTTGGAATAATTTAGAGAAAATAAAAAAACTCATATATAAGCAAGGGTTAGATTCACATAGCATGATGAGAAGTGGCATTGTCTACCATGAATTCAGTTGAATTTCTTCAAGTAGAATATTATTTTAGAATTAATGTGATTGCAAGGTACATATTACACTATGCAAAATCTCATCAAAGTGCCCTTTCAGGTTGCTACATAAACCTGAGTAGCCTCAAGTACATACCAAAGCTTTATCATGCCCAAGCCATACTGAGGCAATGACTCCAGAACTTTCCATGGTTTTTCCATGGTCTTGTATTATCATTCCTGATAAAGCAAAGAATAGTCATCCATTTTGACAGGAGTTTGTGGTGACACTTGCTTTTTCAAGCTGAAGCATTGTTCCTTCAATCAGATTTAAGGTAGTCCCTCAACAAATGACTATGGAGAATTTCAGTCATCCAGGTCATGGTTGTTTGTCCCAAAGGTGTTTTTTCAAGAGGCAACTGGACT
>JAPKID020006488.1:0-10639 GCA_026931265.2 Tropidonophis doriae | reverse complement strand
GATGACTAACAAATAACTCAATGTAGCAGATAAAAAGAAGCCTATCTCCTGGGCCAAATGATTGAGTTATGACTGGAAATCAGGTTTCTAGATTATGTGGTATGGTGGGTTGCCTTTGATGTAAGGGAGGAGGGTGATGCCATTGTCCTGTTCTGTGTCTCGAATCTTGTGGAGGTGTCTCCCTTTGGATTAGGTTGGGAATTGTGTTTCTTTTTCTCCACTGAAATTAATACATTTGTGAGGGTAGCCGACAAAAATCACCTGAAAACTGAATTGCACACCCTCACAAATGTATTAATTTCTGACGGATTCCAAAGAAACACAATTACCAACCTAATCCACAGGAAGGCAGGACAACGGCATCACCCTCCTCCCTTACATCAAAGGCACCACAGATAAAATCGGCAAAATTCTCCACAAGCACAATATCAAGACAGCCTTCGATACTAACCAAAAGAAACCCCAAAGACAAGATCCCAGGAGAAAACCAAGGAGTCTACGAAATGCCATGCAAAATCTGCCCTGCAACATACATTGGACAAACTAATAGGAGAATAAATGCACGCATCGCAGAACACAAGAACGCAGTCAGAAAAGAAGAAAAAGCTTCGTCCCTATTCTAGCACTTTAAAGCAACAGGACACGAAATTGATTTTGAAGGAACCAGATTAATCTCCAAAACTGAACACCTCAACAAGAGAATAATTATGGAAGCCATCGAAATAGAGAAACACCCCCACAACATGAATAAACGTGTTGATGCCTCCTGCCTACGAGACATCTGGAAACTAGCCCTAGCCAATAAATGAGTCCCAGCCACAAAAACTGACACCAGACCAAGAACAACACAGGACACCATCACAAATCATCCTCACCAAACATCAACTCCATCAACCAATCAAGATGTGACAACACAGCCAACCAATCCGTTTAAAGCAACAAAGCCAACATTCCACACCCACCCATCTATATTTATAGAAAAACGGCAGTTCCGATCATGCTTTGCTTGCACAAGCAAGAAGCCTGAAGATGTCAAGTGTGACCTTGTCGAAACAAGTGTCACAACACCCTGTTATGCACCAAATATGGGAGGGAACAGAACGGCTAACTGATTAGAGTTAAATAGCTTGAAATAGATCTATACTAGTCTCCCATCATTTATTTATCAGCACAAAAACATCACACACACACACATATATGCATGGATAGATTTTGAAATTGATCATGAAGAATATTTGAAGGAACATTGATGAAAAAGTATCCATTTGTTGCACCTCAATAAACAAAAACATAATACATCTGAACATAATGTACATACAATTTTGACATATACTTTTGACAATCATAACCCAGGCTACCTTTCTGACTTTCTCCAAATGAATTTTACTATAACTTCTGAGGACCCTTCCCAACTCCATCAGTGTAGATTACATTTAAAGAGCACTTGGATGGTGAAAGTTACTATAACCATAATGTCAGTAATGCTTTACAAATATAGCTTTTGTTTATTACAGATCTGCCAGAATTTTATTCCATCATCATGACCACACTGTTCATAAAAACAAACTTTATAAACCACATCTTACTACTAACCACAAATAAAAACACCAAAACTTATGTACCCATACTAAAAAAATATATTCTCAGACAAATGAGTTAAATTAACACCTGCCAGTGTTTGATTGCTTTCTTTTTCAGTTTCAATATATTTCTGTTCTCTTATAGAGGCAAAATTAACAGTATTAAGATTTTTCAAACCACTTGTTAGATTTGTAAGAAAATATTTTATAATTAACATCATTCTATGAGTGTCAATCAGAGGTGGATTCCTACCAGTTCGGAGGGGTTCAGCTGAACCGGTAGTAACTTGGTAGCCTGGGTCGCTGTAACTGGCAGAAACCCAGGCCTGCCACACCCCTGAACCGGTTCTCTTGGTTGTGTTGTAGGCACCACCACCTTGTTTTCGCCTTCTGTGCATGCGCAGAGCAATTTTTGTTGCATTGCCCATGCGCATGCAACGTGCCTTAAGCGTGCACACACATGTCCCTGAGCAAACCAGCAGTAGCAGCAGCCAGAGCCCACCCCTGTAGGGGAGATTTAGAAAGTCAAGAGGACAACCATGACCATGTGATTGAAGTCCTTCCTTTTTTAATTTGTGTAAATTAAAATAAGTGTAGAAATTTAAAAAAAATGTGAAGTTGAGACTGTTGTATTTTTTTCCTCTGTTCACAGCAGTTACAAAACAAAGATAAAAACAACAGAAACCAATTTCAGGACAGGTAGTCCTCGACTTACTACCGTTAGTTTAATGACCATTCAAATTTATAGCGGCATTGAAAAAAAAGTGTCATGTGATCACATGTTGAGTTCTTGGCAACCAGCGTGTATTTACAATGGTTGTGGCAACCCACAGTCCTGAGATTATCATTTGCAACCTTTTTAGGGAGTTTCTTTGTGAAAGCCAGATTGGGTTTAATGACCGCATGAGTCACTTAACAGCCACACAAAAAATGTCATAAAATAGGACATGATTGAAAACTGCCTTGCTTAGCAATGGAAATTTTGGGCTCAATTTTGTCGAGGAGTGCAGGTAGTGAAAACTAAGAACTCTAAAACAACTCAGCAATGAATGCCTCCAAATGTAGACTTGAGCAATGTGTTAAACCAGAGGTGTCAAATTCAAAGCCCGTGGGCTGGAACCAGCCTGCAGGGTGCTTTGATACGGCCTGCGGGGCTGCCCTGGAAACAGCGAAGGTCTCCCCCTTGGTACTTCTGCCAATGAAAACAGAGCTCGGGAGGGCCATGCACGTTCCCTAGAGCTCCGTTTTCACTGGCAGAGGGATGCAGGAGGCTGTCACAGCTGAAAACTGAGCTTGGGAGCCTGTTTTCAGTGGCAGAGCACTCAGGCCACCACAAGCACCCCCTGACACGAGTGACATCAAGCTGTCCAAGTCCCTCCCCAGCCTCCCTCGAGGTCAAACACAACTCTGATGCGGCCCTCAATGAAATCAAGTTTGATACCCCTGTGGTAAACTATCCTAAAAGTTACCTGAGATGCATTTTAGCAAATATCTTTCATTAGGTCTATGAACTACACAATCTTCCACATTCTGAAGGGTACCAGATTGGGTAAGGTGGGTCGATACATATTGAAGAAGACCAGAGATGGTATTCAGCAGGTTCTGACCAGTTCTGGAGAACTGGTAGCGGAAATGTTGAATAGTTCAGAGAATTGGTAAATACCATCTCTGACTAGCCTTGCCCCCATCTATTCTCTGCCTCCCGAGTCCCAGCTGATCAGGAGGAAATGAGGATTTTGCAGTAGCCTTCCCATGCCATGCCCACCAAGCCATACCACGCCCACCAAGCCACGCCCACAGAACCAGTAACAAAATTTTAATCCCACCACTGAAGAAGATGCCCGAGGAATGGATGAGTATGACTGAAGAGTATAACTGAGGAGATAATAGCTGCCTCACTGGTGATGGGTGTGTGTGTCCAAAAATAAGGAAAAAATATTGCAAAGGAAGCTCAGGATCCTCCACTATAAATTAGTCAAGGGGTCAAGACAATCTGAGCCCCATTATGTTTCAGTGATGTTCTTTGAAACATCAAACACACCAAAATGCTAGACCTAATATCCCATTTCAGACAATAATCCAGACTGTATAAGCCATTTCTCCCAGCTCTCTGAACGACAATTGGTAATAGGTTATTTTTCGCCTGTAGCATAATTGGGCCTTTTTTTTCCTTTTATGTGCCTTTATCTCTAAAAACAAACACATTTTCAAATAAAGCAAAATCAAGTCAAAGAAAAAGAGAAGAATCCCTATGTAATAATCGCTTCTAAAAAATTTTTTTGAGTGTTTTCTACAACAAACTTAACAGCACTTCAGATTTCATTCATCTACATACTTATATCTATTTTGACAGTTTGGGTAACCTTGAAAATAATACTTTGGAGGAGTGCTACCTTTTAATTATGGGAAATGAGGAAGCTAATGATCAGAGCTGCCTTCTTATTTCACTCACATGCCACCCCCCCAAAAAAAATCTTGATATTTTGAGTTAGGATGCATAACAATTGTATTAAAACCCCTAAAATCTACTTAACATGACTTATTTCATTCAAAAAATAAACACACTAAAACTCCTCTCCCAACTCCAGACAATCCTTGAACCCATTTACTTTTCATCCGAATTTTTGAAACGCCCCCTCCCACTGCAAAGATCAGCCCACATCACCAGCTGTCACCTGCTTACCAACAAGCAATGCTTAATAAATGCTTACATACCTTGCCCATGAACAAAGAGGGAGTTGCTAAACACTTGGACACATGTTGATCAGGGACTCGTTCCCAAATGCTAGTGTTTATATGGGATTTGATTACTTATTTAAAAAATGCTTTCAGTGAGTGATTACAAATATTTTCAGATGTCGATAAGAATCCTTGACAAATGAAACAACTCTTGTGTGGTCATGGAGGACCCAATAAGAAAATGACTTGTTCAGGATTGAGTAAATGAGAAAAATGCACAGCACATTATTTAATCTGAATGGAGAATGAAGCTTGAAATGTCCAACTGTTTCATCTCTGCTAGGGTGCTTTCTTTTTATGTCACTGGGAAGGAGCCTTGGAAGTTCTGAAAGTGAACTTGCACAGCTTTTGAAAATCTTCGGTTGATTACACTTTTATGTAGAAAAAGTTTTTTTTTTTAAAAAAAATCCAAACAGAAAAGACATGTGAGCTGCATCTCTTTGAAGATTAACAGCAAAAGAAGAGCTTTCTATTGGCAAAGAGATGTGCTGTTTCACAATTTCACACCTCATCCATGGTTTCCTGACCCTAGCTGCTGTTTTCTCACATCTTACATGGGCCTGGACTTCTTTATCTCAGCATTTGTTTAAGATCTAAACTTGTCAAGAAGTCTGGATTAATCAAACAGGGCAACTGGAATCATTTCCATAAAATTGAAGTTTGTTCCCAAAATGTGTCCTGGGCTGATTTTGAGTATGTTTCTGTGCAGAGAGAATCTATACTATTTACCCCTTAAAGCAGGGGTCTCCAACCTTTACAACTTTACGTCTGAAGGACTTCAGCTCTCAGAATTCTCCAGCCAGCAAAGCTTAAGACTTAAAGTTGCAAAGGTTGGAGACCCCTGCCTTAAAGTTCAGCTGCTTGGAATACTTTTACCCCATTATCTACAATAGAACTGATCTAGGCCTGGGGTCCCCAACCCCCAGGCTGTGGACTGGTGCCGGCCCGTGGCTTGATAGTAACTGGGCCTGAGTGAGCCTTAGGTTCCATGTGACCACCGAACGCACGCGCAGCCCACGTGACTTGACTCACCCGCTGGAGGCTCCCACCGGTCGGCGGAAATTTTTTTACATGAAACCGTCCCTGGTGCCAAAAAGGTTGGGGACCCCTGATCTAGGCCTAAATAATCAGAGACCTAAAGGCATCCTACCAATTGCACTAGTGCCTGAACTTCATCTCACCTATCCTATGTCCCCCTTTTGACAAATAGCCAGTTAACAACTGCCTTTGTTTATGGGTATTTGTTTTCCTAAGATGAGACCTAAAGCAGAGGAAACATTCGTTATGAAATACTAGGAAAAGCTCATTCTAGGTGTGAAGCCAGTAGCTGGTGGATGTGTTTGGGGAGTGGGTGGGTGGACAAGTAGGTGCTTACATGGAAAAAGAAGAGCATTCCCAAAGAAAAGATGTGCTATCCTTATGGGCTAGATTTAGGCTGTGACCTAGAAGATTCTCATCCTAGCTCTATAAGATGCATGAAAAGTGGAAGGATAATTATCTGGATTCATTATGAGGAAAGTATTCAAGGACAAACTAGGCACAATATAATACTCATCTTGAGCCTTGATAGAGGGAATGTAGCCAGATTGCAAATTTGGCATGAATCAATAACTCTTCAACCTGTCTTTTATGGTGTAATTGGAATTAACCTTGGCTCCTGCTACATGCAACTGAAATAGCCTCCTTCCTCCCATATGCTTGCTCTTTGTGGCAGATAGAAAGCTCCTATTTAGTACCATTAAAAGATTCCTTACTTTGTGTAAAGTAGTTGGAGACTGCCTTGATTCTCTTGCGATCACAGCAGTGTTTCTCCTTCATTTCGAGATTTGCTTATTGGCTTTCTTCTTCTTTTTTATAAATTTATACATTTATAAATTATAAATTTTATAAATGGACTAACAATATGAGCCATGACACTCTTTTTGGCCTATAAAGAGAATGTGCATGGGAAGCATTTGAAAAAAATATAGTTAAGTCGTGATATTGCCATATAAAACTATTTCTTTTCTTTTTTTTCAAAATGGATTCCATGTATTCATCTTTCCTCTTTTCTTGCATTTATATTGAGCCTTTTTTATAAGAGGTCAAGGCAGCATCAATTCTGTAACATTCCTCCTGGTTTTTCTCCCAACAATTCAGTGAGGTAGGTTGAATTGAGAGAGAGCGACTGACCTAAAGTTAGCAGATGAGCTGCTATGGCTGAAGGAAGACTAGAACTTGGGCCTTTGTAGGGCCAACACTACACCCAACTGGTTTTCTTTATATGCTTAGTTTGCCAGGAAGTGAAGATAGTCTAGCACTGTCTTCTTCAGTCCTGGTATTCTCTGCAGGTCTTCAAGTATTCTCCAGATATGAACCTGTTTAACTTTTCAACCAGGCAAAGTTGACCAGATACTGCCAAGTAATTTAAATATGTTGCAAGTTGGACCTGCTTGGATGGGTTTACTTAGGAGAACATGGATTAGCCAGTCTTATGCAAAGCCTTTATAAGGATGGTGAAAAGCCAACGTATCAACAGGAGAGAATATGTGTAGCTCAGGGTTGAACTGTGGTGTCCTTTGTCCTCTCTGAGTTTGGTTGTTTTCTTGTAGATGTTTCATTATCCAACTACAGTAAGTAACAGTGCATTAGCATTGATGATGTTACTTAATGGAACTTCAACAATCAAGCTCAGAGAGCACCAAGGATTCCACAGCCAACATGTTCTATGACAGTCCTCTTAAATGTGGTGACCTTCCCATCTGTGGGACTACAACATCCAGAACATAATGTGAATGTGCTATTTTGGATAGTGCATTTCTTATAAGAAGCAATGAATTGTACAAGGAGTAAAAAAAACAACCACCCTTATTTTTTGAAGGAAGCCCTCATTTCCAGTAATGCTCAGACCTGAAGGGAGAGAAGCTGCTTTGCAAAAATTAGTTTTGGAATGATGGCATTTCTTCCTGCTCTGAAGATTGAGGCAGATAGATAGATCACCAGAGACCATTTAGAACAGAGAGCCAATAACTCCGTTGTGTAATTTTTTTAGATATGTGTGTTAGTTTTATGAGCTGATCAAATAAATAAATCTGAAAGACCAGGATAGATCTATTTCGAGCTTATTAGCTCTCATCAGCTGGCAATACCCTTAGGCCATACCCTTAGGGTATGGCTAGCTGATGAGAGCTAAAAAGCTCGAAACAGATCTATCCTAGTCTCTCTGATTTATTTATTGATCCGCTCATAAAACTAAAATACACACACACACACACACACATATATATATATATGCTGGTCTTGTTGTATTCGGGTGTTTCTATACTAGCACTGGTGTTTGCCTCCCTCCCCCTGCTACACACACACACACACACACACACACACACACTTTTGTCCCTTTCCATTCAATTGTGTTTGATTCTTGTAACCTGCCTGACAAATCCATGCAGCTTTCTTGGCAAGGTTTTTCAGAAATTATTTACCATTGCCTTCTTCTTATGGCTGAGAAAAACTGACTGGCCCAAGAAGTAATATGCATGCTTTACATTTTTTTTAAAAAAATGCTAGTGTAGCATTCCACCCCATGTCTTGATTAAAACCCCATGTCTTGACCCAAAGGATGAGTTTAGTGAAAATGGCAAAGGCAATTTCATATTGTGGGACAATATTAAACCATAGCGGTATTTTATTCAGAAAATCAGATGGATAAAATATAACATGATTGAAGATGTCATGCTGAATTCTGGGCCCATCAATACACTATTAAGGAAAAGCTGAATACTTTCAGAGTAATAATGGTGTTTATGATGTAGCTAGATTAAAGAAAGAAATGAACCACTTAATAGCACTTAGTAAGATAACAATGAAGGCCTTGGAAAAGCTATTTCAATATGATTTTTCTATACCTACAAAAAATCATAATTGTGTTGGCAATGACATTTCCCATGACACTCTATGGAAACAAAAGCTGGCTTTTAGAAGAAACAGGTTGGAAACAGGTTGACACTTTTGAGCTTTGGTATTGGAGAAGATGCCTGAAAATACCATAGATAAATAAGAAAACAAATTAATTCAGGGCTCTCGGTCTGGGCACAAATGAACAAGCTTAAGTGATAATATTCTGGGTGAATTATATGAAGAGATAATTCTCTTGAGAAGATCCTAATGCTGGAAAGGGTGGAAGGAAAAAGAAGAGGGTCAGCAGCAGCAAGGTGGATGAGCTCAATTATAGGTACAAGAAGTCATTTAATAATCATTTACAACTTATAATTCATTTAGTGACCATTCAAAGTTACAATAGCACTGAAAACAGTGACTTATGACCATTTTGCACACTTATGATAGTTGCAGAATTCCCATGGTCATGTAAATTACATTCAGTTCAGTTGACTCACATTGCTGTGTCCCACAGTCATGTGATCCTCCACTTTTACAATCTTCTGATAAGCAAAATCAATGGGGAAGCCATTAACATTTAACAACTGTGTTACTGCCTTAACAATGGCAGTGATTCACTTAACAAATATGGCAAGAGACGTCATAAAATGGGGCAAAAGTCACTCTACCAATTTTTCACGTAGCAACATAAATTTTGGCCTCAATTGTGGTTGTAAGTTGAGGATTGCCTGTACAGCAATGATGAATGCTCTATTGGAAAAAACGAAGGGTGAGGTGGGGTTAGAAGTTCTATCAATGGGATTGCTGAGTTGCCATAGATTTTATGGTGTATAATCACTCCCTTCTTCCTTCTCTCAATTATAATGCTACTGAATACAGTAGAATTATGTTTTTATTATATTACTTGCTTAATACAAATAAAAGGTTCTGAATGCTATTTTGCAATTACTCAGCAGAGAAAAAATATGCCTAGGTTTACAGAATAATAAAGCTGTTCATAAATTATGTGTAGTATTCTAATGTCTTCAATATTCCAAGAATGAAGAAAGCCTTTGGGTAAAAAGAAAATGTCTGTTACATTTCTTTTGACAGATGAGACCTGAACATTATTACTTTTCTATGTTCCTTCAGGGCAGGTCACCCTTTCAGTTCCCCAGCATAATGCGGCACTAATTCCCAGGGCCTCATAACTCTTTGAGATTTAAACATTTCATTTTAGTTGAATAGCTACCATTTTCCACTAACCATGAATTTGACTTAATTACTTTTCAGCAAAACTGAGTCAGAAGGACAGAGGTCTAACTGAGATAATATTTACAGGCCTGTGCATGATTCCTCTCAATTCTAATGATATGTGTGCATTATGTACTTAATATTTTCCCTCTGAATAATTCAACCTGCCATAACTTCACAGACAATGAATGAATGGATGTCTTGCACATGACCAGGAGCTAGGTTCAGACTTTATAAACATGAGCTAATAAACATTCTAAATCATGAGATTTTTTTTATGTAGAATCCTTCTAGCTTCATAGAGAGTTTCTCAAGAGCCTGCAGATCTTTGGCTATTGTCTGGGAGGGAAGCAATGCATGGAATTGTTCCCATGAATTCTATATTAATCTTACAATAGTATTGTCATTGCCAATGATGGGAGAATACAAATTATGCAGAAAGATCAAATGGATATTTATTTATTGATTTGATTTGGTTTCTATAGCTTCCTATCTCAACAAATGACTCTGAATGATGTACACCATAAAATGCAAAAACCAAAATAATTAAAATTAAATACTGTATTTATTGTTCCTGAGTAGAATTATTGCCATGAATGTTAATATAGCAAAGAAATTGTACCCTTAATGTACTCAGGGCCTAGTTTGAGACGTACAACCAAGTCTTCATGATCTAACAAAATGACAAAATGTGGGCTCATCCTGATATTATAATAGTACAAGAAGACTAATAATCTGTAGAAATTAGCATTTTTTTGTCACAGAGTAACCAGGAGAATGCATCTCAGAAATTCCCAATTTTTTTGTCATCTGGGATACATCCAGAATTCCGAAAAATGAAATAAAAATTGTGGGAGAAAAATGAAATTAGGAATAGATCACAAAGAGATCGTAAAAACATATCATAAATAATAGAGGTATCCTGGGAGGTGACGTGAGGCTGGCTCCAGGGTATTGTCAACGCTTCTTTGAGTGAGGGGTTCGTACCCGCCATCTTGAAAGAGGCGGTGGTGAGGCCCCTCCTCAAGAAGCCGTCCCTGGACCCGGCTCTTTTAGATAACTATCGTCCTGTCTCCAACCTTCATTTTGTAATGAAGGTTGTTGAGAGTGTGGTGGTACAACAGTTTTCTCAGCACCTGGAGGAAATTGATTATCTGGATCCGCGCCAGTCCGGCTTCCGGCTCGGGCACAGCACCGAGACGGCATTGGTC
>JAPKID020006487.1:0-10640 GCA_026931265.2 Tropidonophis doriae | reverse complement strand
AGGCTCAGTATTATTTAATATATTTTTAGCTTAATTTATTTATTGTATTATTGTACTTGTTTTAAATGCCTGTGAACTGCCCCGAGTCCCCTCGGGGAGAGGGGGCGGTGTATAAATCTATATAAATAAATAAATAAATAAATAAATAAATAAATAAATAAATAAATAAATAAATAAATAAATAACACAAATAATAATAAGCTCTTTTTGTCTCAACTGTTATAATAATTCTTTGTTTTTGTCTGCCAGTGTAAGTCTATAATCAACTTCCTCTACTCTTTTTTTTCTGTTCAGCTTTCTCTTCTACTTTCTGAATGCGTTGTTCATTATTCATCATTTGTTGAAAATTTTCTATTTTATCCTCTACTTTCCCCATTCTTTCTTTAAGGCCACATGGAAGGCTTGTATCATAACTTTCAGTTCTGCCTGCATAGTGTTCATTTTCTCGTTTCAACATAGCATCTAATGATCTGTGACCTGATGGGCTGGACATTGTTGATGATTGCAGATGGTGTTTTCCTCATTTTAAAATCATTTATTATTTGTAATCCACAAGAAGTAAAAGCTCTGTGTTTCCAAGCTTTATAATAGCTAAACATCTTCTAAATTAGTCAGTGTCGTACTTGAGGTACCCAGTCCTGCTTTCTAATTGGAAACTGTTTTTCCACTCTTTTTTAGATAGATCTTTGACTTCTCATTCTAAAAATGGCTCCTAGATTTCTCTTGCCACTTTTCTGGGAGGTGGAGAGAAAAATATAACAAGTCCACCTCCTCCTTTTAGGTTCCACTTTCACCCAGATGTTTTCCAGGGGGTTCTTTCTTCTATTAAAGTTAAAAGTTATAAATCTCTCAGACAGATCGTTCACACTGTTATTCAGTCTTCCATGCTTCCAATCATTGTAACAGCTTCAGTCCAGCATGCAATGGCCAGCTTTCCTCCTACTGAGTTTGAGTGCCTTCTCCGGGTCAGAGAGATTGCAAGCTCCCGGAGACCAGTGGAGTGTGATCTCTTTATTTATTGCTCATCCGAGGTGCTTTAGATCCGTCCGGATATCCCAATAGTCCAGATTTTGGCGTGTGCTCACAGACCCCTGTGAGACACTTTGTAACGCTGTGATTTCAGCCCTCCCCTTCTTCAGTGTTTTTCAAAGGCCAATTTATTACTATTACATATGGATTTAATAAAACTACAAAATTTGTCTAACATACTTACAATTTTTCTTTGTTTCCAAATCTAATGTGATAGGGTAAGAATGTAAAAATACTTAATAGAAATCAGAATACTTAGTAACCAATGATACTAAAGGCACATGTGATATCATCTAATCATTATAGCTTCTGCAAGATAATGGTTGTTATTTGCACAAATTCTTCTTATTTGAGAACTGCAGTTAGTATTATTAAGAGCAAATCTAAATCACATTTGTGAGATTTGAGAAGTATACAGTTCTAGAATGTTGGACATTCCCTGTAAACTAATGTTTTCAATGACTGGGTGAAGTTATTAACACTCATGGATATGAGGTGCAAAACAGAAAGGCAGATTAAGATAATTTTGTGTGTTTTAAATATTAAAATTCTACATTATTAAATTCTACTGTTTGTTTAAACTCTATAATGTGGTCATTTAACCTAGGATTTACAATTTTAAAAATCTTTTTATTCCTAGGGTGCCATGGCAGCTACATACTCAGCATTGAATCGCAACCAGTCCCCGGTTTTGGAGCCAGTAGGTCGCTCCACGCTTGCTCAAAGAAGAGGAGTAAAAAAAATTACCTCAACTGCTCTATGAAATGACCTCATGTAAAAAAAAATGGTACCACAATGAGTTGATAGCACAAAATATGGCAACAGATAGCACATACCCCAGTTACCTGAAAGCACACTTTTCCAGCTGGTACTGTTACGCTGCTGCTCCTGCTTTCATCTTTTGAAAACTGTTAAAGCAAAACATTTTCCTTCAAATGGAGAAAAAAGCAGAATCAGTGGGGGGGAAAACTATCAATGGAAATAATTATGAACACCTCAATAGATACACTGAAAAAAGCACTCTGCACCATATAGCATTATTTTTATAGGGAATCTTTTTCCTCCCTTTAAAATAATTATTTGATACATGTAAGGATGGACAGTTTATGTTAAGCACTTACCTTAAAATATGTTTATATTAGCACTGTAATTTGTGCCATCCAGTGTTTTGTATATGTTTTGTATATTTTTCCTAACAATACACTTACGTACTGTTTCCTTCTCTTTAGACTAATTGATTTGACAATTAAATCTGATTAAAATATTAATCAGTATGATTGGACATATCTAAAACAGCTTGACTGTTAAACAGCTATTGAATGTAATTCTGTGAATATGTATTTCCTTGCTTGGATTTTCCTATGGACACATTAGAAATCTTGAGAATTGTTAAAGCATTTAATGGTATAAATGGCATATTTTAATCCCATATGTAGTTTGCTATGTATAGAAGCAGAAAGGGTCTGCATATCGTCATGATGAGTGTCTTTTTGTGAACCTCAGAAACTATGGCTAAATAGTTTAACTTTGGTTCAGCTGATGTTAATTGTAACTGGTTTTTCTTTGTTGCTTAAGCAGCAATAGCATTTATTGCACAGTGCTGATCAGAAAACTGAGAGGGCAGAAATGTAATATTTAAGATGACATAGTGCATTCTCCAATAATAACGCTAGATCATTTTGCGGCTAAAAATTAACAGCAGGTCTGTTATATTTGGGCCGCTATAGACAAAAGCAGCATTGAGTACAAATTGAATGGAATGTGTCCCAGTGTCCTAGAGGTTCTGCATTCAAAGTTGGCATGCTCCTAGATTACAAACTTGAAGAATGCTGTATAATCAGATGCTAAGGTTGCAATCCTAAACACACATACAAAACATAGCACTACTCCTGAGGTTGTTTTTATCATTTTCTTGGGGACTTGGGAAAACTTCACCTCTTCAAATTGTTTTGGGATCAGATATGTGAGATATCGAACTTTTATGTATTGCAATATATTGTATGCTGAAGAAATGAAGAATTTTGGGTGGCTCATCGGAATTCTGCCAAAGAAATTACTCTTTATACAGTAGTAATATTTCTTTATTGTCTTGCAATTTGCCAATAAGTTAGTCTCAGATCATTGTGGTAGATAAGCAAAGCAGGAAATGAAATATATCTTTTTTTTATCAAATGTTTGTGATCTCTTTAATCACTGGGTCCTATAGTTTGTCTGTCTTTCTTTTAGTTAATATTAATTTGTAGTTCTTTCCAGGACTTCATCTCATGTTTCTGCCTTACAGACCCATGCAACTATTTCAGGTTACCAGACTTTTATTTGTACTGTAATTTAAAATCCTTTTCACAGACAAGTTCTTAAATGAGTCTTTGCTTGTATAGATGCTGCTAATTAGCCACCAAAGGGCCTTTATTTCTTACTGTTTGTTAAATGTTGATGTTTTAAAATCCTTTCTTCTGTCATGCTTGAAAATATTTTTTAATTTTGCTAAAGGTTGCCTCAAGATTTAATTGCAATGACAGATCCTAAATAGGTGATATTTTATAACTAAAGACAGCTTTTCATGACAGGGTCTAGTAACATGGGGAGCATTCATATGATTTGGATTTTCCACACAAAATACATGGGCACGGGCTGTTTCCTAAATTTGGATGGATGGAAATATAGGTAGTCCTCAATGTACGACCATAATTGAGCCCAAAATTTCTGTTGTTAAGTGAGACATTTATTAAGTGAGTTTTGCCTCATTTTAAAAACTTTCATGCCACAGTTGTTAAGTGAATCACTGATTAGTTAGTAACTTGATTAAGTGAATCTGACTTCCTCATTGACTTTGCTTGTCAAAGGTTTGTAAAAGGTGATCAAATGACCATGAGGGTGCTGTAGCAGTCATAAGTGTGAAAAATACTCATTTCACTTTTTTCAGTGTTGTAATGTTGAACAGTGAGTAAATGAACAGTTACAAGTCGAGGACTACTTGTATATGGTTTTATCTGCTGAAATTTTCTAATATGTCTATTTTTAACATTTTTAACATGATTTTCAATCCTAATGTGTTTATTGCATTTACTTTGCCATGATTTCCCTAAAGTATCTATGGTGCAATTCACAACTACATAAACATAAGTTCGGGGGTACTTTTGGAATTGGAAAGGAAATATAATATTGAGCTTTTTCAAATGGATGCCTTATTTTGATGTATATAAATATATGCACTAGTTGTTCTTGGTCATGGGTTAAATCTAACAAAGATGCTAAAATGCTACATATTGCTGAAGCTCTAGAAATTTCACAAAATGCTTACTCCATTTTGAGAGAAGATACAAATTTTTGCTTCTTTCTTAATAAGCAAAGAACAGACATGTAAGGCATGTTTATATCTTAAACCTTGGGAACATGAATCCATCATTTGTATTAGTCTACTGCTCCAGTTACTTTATTTCACTTTGCTACTTTATTTTATTGTCTTACAGAAAAAAATATTTTATCTCTGTGTGCATGAACATTTTTAATAACCATCTTCCAAATGGAGGGATTTTATTAGATGTTTTAAAGATGCTATGCACATTGGACTCATGCAGTTAGATTTATATTTAACAATATATGCTTCGTAGAAGATTCTTATTTAATATTCTGCAGGAAATAACTTTGTGTGTGTGTGTGTATACACATACATACATACACACACATAAATATGTCTCCTCTACAAAATAATTTTAAGCACTTGGATTCAATCTTATAGTCATATTCGATATGTAATCCATTTATAGTCCTAGGTTATTTTATGATTTTAAATGTAATGGTTAGAGAACATGAAAATGAGCACATTGGAATTTACCTATAAATAAATAAGCAGATTTTTTTCCCAATTGGATTGCACTGGAAATTTTAGATTTTATCTTAACAATAAAATGTCATCTACCCCTAAGAAAAATTAAATCATTTACTTTTCCTAGACAGAAAACAATCATTGTTACTTTATATAAAGCAATCATTTATGCATATTATATTTAAGAAAAAGAGCCATTCACTTAAACATTGATATATTTACAAGATCTCAATTGTATTTTCCAAGTTACTTAAGAAAAATAGGTAATTCATTTTGTTCCTTTTAAAAGTATTTTAAAACTGGTAAAATTATTCCATTACTCATTATTCCTCAGAAATAATTTATTTAAACCTTTCTATAAATGTTAAATCAGCACAACACATCAGAAAATATACAATTTATAAGTTTGATGTTAAAAGAAAGCTATTTCAATGTCTTCTGTGACTTTTGTCATCCTTGGCTGGGAATATATTCAAATTGGAGGTGACTTCCACCTAGTTAATCCTAAATAATATGTTGAATGTTTAAGCCTGTTCTGATTCATGTTTTCTAAACATTAATAGCTGAGTAGAAAAATAGTGTTTCTTCGTGTAATTCCTGCCTTTAGATAATATACATTTCCTGTGTTTTTATAACAAAAAGAGGAAAAGATATTATAAACCCCAACATTCATTGATAACTTTTAATTTTTAGATTATTTTGGGATTTCATATAAAAACATTAAAAATTCCTTATCACTCACTACACATATGGTTTAGAACTTAAATGGCCATTTAATGTATGTGCAGGGAAAATTTCATCAGGAACATATTATATCTCCACCCATAAGAAGCAGTTGTCTAAATGAGCAATCCATGATAAAAGATTCACCAACCATTAATGATTTGGCACAAATAGTATGCTAATGACTAATAGAGATATCTTGAAATGATTTTCAAAATTGGTGTATTAAGTGTCATAAAGTTAGTGTCAAATCTTAGCAACTATGTAGATAGAGTTTCTCCCTTGAATTGTTCTCAACCTGGCCTTTTTGGTGTCTTGGTCGTACATTCATTGTTCTTGCAATTGAATCCATACACCTTGCTAGGGTACTAATCTGTTCTTTTTTCTTTCACTTTTCCCAACATTATAGTCTCTAAAACGAACTGGATCTTCAGTTATATAATGTGTCCAAAACATTAGTTTTAGCCTGAACATTTGTGCCTTGAGTGAAAACTCTGAATTTATTTGTTCTATGATCCTTTTTTTTTTTCCTGGCTATCCATATTATTCTAAAGAGTCTTTTGAGCATCAAATTTCAAAAGCATCAATATTTTTCTATTTTAATTTTCTTATCCATAGAATATCACAGGAAAAGCCATTGCTTGTCTAATTCTAATTTTCATGGGTACAGATATTTCACACCACCTGAATATATTTACGAAGATCTTGAATTGCTATACTGTATTTCTTGATTGCTGATTTATTATTCATAGTCAAACCTAAGGACATTTCATAGCCTGATATGAGAGCAATATCAAAGACCTTTCTATAACCACTAATGCATAAATTGATTTTTTTGCTTTCTCAATTATGAATGCCTCTTGTTCCATATCTTTTTAAAAGATGAGCTTGAACATTTCCTTTTCTGTGTAAATGTCTAATCTACATTGGATGATTCTAAACCACAAGTGTCAAACTTGCAAGATCATGTTGCCATCACATGACGTTTCACGATGTTTTTCTCCTTTGTAGAGCTAGAGTGGACGTGGCCTATGTGTGGCCATCCGGCTGTGGGCCACCAGTTTGATACTTATTCTAAACATTATTTTACAAGCATGTAAAATCAAGGATATTGTGCAATAGTTTGCACATTCTAAATTTCCTTAATATTGGTAAGTGCAGTTTGCCATATTTCTGTAGATACTCTATCTGTGACCTTCTAACTTACTAATGATGTAACTAACTTCTAGAACTGGAAGTTCTTTTAAACAGTGCATCTCTTCTAAGATATTTTAGGTATGATAACCCTTATTTATACACTCCGCTTCTGTTTGATTTTCATTTAATCAATTACTGGTATCCTTTAGTATAGGAAATTGATGCAATTTCCTATACTGTCATTGGAGATGGGAGATCCTTTTGGAAAAATGTTCTTCATTTTCTGTTTCCATCTTGTATGTCTTATGAAATACTGAGCCACTCTTTTAACAGTTCTAGGAAATTATTGTTATGTTCCTCCCAGATATTTATCTTTCTTGGTTTTGCTGTCTCTTCTCTTCTTGGGAAGACCCACCACCTGCAATGACATCATTCCAGTTTGATTTCTTATGCACAGGTCTTTTGCAGTCCCTTTCCACATGCCTTCAAACATCAGCTTCTTTTACATCATTCCATAGTTGCTCTTTTTTTCTATTAAGATGCAGGCTTTCAGAGCAATTTCTGATGTTGCCTCTTGAAAACAATGAATATATACCCAATCTTATTAGGGTAGCTGGTTAACTTTGTTCTTCCACTTTAGTTTGATTTGAAATTTACATACAGTTTGTGATCTGTTCCACAATCAGATCTTGGCCGCATTTTTGCATTCTATAACTGATCTTTCCCACTTCCTTATACCAATAATATACTCAATTTGTTTTCAGTGTGTTCATATATATATGTATATGGTTCTTATTGTGATTGTTTGAAGAATGTGTCAGCAATGAAGAAATTATTAGATTGGCAGAAATGCGTAAGTAATTTGCCTGCTTCATTTCTGTTCCCTAGGCTATATAGTCCAACTACATTTTCTTCCAGCTTTGGCATTCCAGTTGGCAACCACAAGCAACACATCTTGTTTGAAAATTATGTCAATTTTGGATTGAACTTGGCTATAGAATTCATCAACTTCCTCCTCTTCTCCATCAATGGAACTTGAATAACAATCATATATTGTCTGCAGAATCTAATTGATATTCAGTCATCAAGTACTATCTTTGCTAAATCTTCCTGACCATGAAAGCAACTTTCCATTTAGCATTTCATGTCCAGAATAATAAACAATATGGTTTTCTTAATGGAAATGCCCAATGTCCAGTCCATTTCAATTTCCTGATGCCCAAAATGCTGATGCAGTTTGTTCTTTGTATCTTTTATTGTATTTAAATTTTCCATATTCATGTTTTTAAGTTCCATGTTCCCTCCCTAATTTTGACTTTGGAACCTTTGAATTTTTTTTCTTGCATGGCAATGTCAGCACTAAATTTTCAGAAAACTTTAATCTAATTGCATCATAAATGTTAATACTCCAAAAGGTCCTCAGCTTTTCTTCAGTAGCATCTTGTTTGCCATCCAACTTGATGGGATCATCTGGCTTATCAACAATCACTTTATCCAGCTGTTTTTCTTGGTAAAATATAGTAGTTCATTACTGTCTTCTCCCACA
Source organism: Tropidonophis doriae (assembly GCA_026931265.2). Taxonomy (NCBI): domain Eukaryota; kingdom Metazoa; phylum Chordata; class Lepidosauria; order Squamata; family Natricidae; genus Tropidonophis; species Tropidonophis doriae. Next base: position 2,379 of record JAPKID020006487.1, on the reverse strand, counting down.
CAGTTCGAAATGTTACTGAAGTAATCATTTCCAGCAGGCAGAAGAAAAAGAATTTTTAGCCAGGCCAGGACCAGGCCATAAAGAGATAAACACTGAGAAATTTTATTTAGGTACCTTATAAGTGTAGATATAGATCAACTAAATTGCTGTTTTATGATAATAAACGGAAGGTTTTACAGCATATAAATTATTGATTAGTAATGAGTAGCTTTTAATCTTGATGCTGATGAATATGTATCTTGATACTTCTGACCTAAACAAAGGGAAATGCCTTACAAGAGATATACTTATTTTACCATTTTATTGACAAAGGGGCTAGTAACTATTTTAAGATACATATATAAAATATTTTTATATGGTTCTGTACAATAATTCTTTATATTGATTTCATAAGTATAGCATACAAATATAAGATATAGTAACATTTAACTGTACTGTATCTTTCAGACAACATTAAAGTTGCGTCAGATGCTTTCATTAGTAGTGCAACTAAAATGCTGGTAACTAGGTAAAAAGAAAATTTGATTATTTTATTGAGAGCTCTCTGTTTTTAGAAAATATATATGTATAATCCTTTTTCCAAACATTACCACATATGAGTCTGGAAGGATACTATTGCTTGTATTCTTGTCAAGAAAGGTTTTGTAGTCTTCAAAAGAAACTGAAGTGATAACTCAAATAAAATTTAAAATACTCCATTTATGAAGCATTTTATTTCTTCTAGGTGTTCTTTGCAAAGCAATTGTATTTCTTCATTTATATATCTCATAGTTACAAGAATTTAATAAACATGTTTGTTACTATAGGGATCTCTACGTTTTGAGTTTTATGTACCGTATTTTTAGAGTATAAGATGCACTGGAGTATAAGACACAGCAAGGTTTTGAAGAGGAAATTTTTTTAAAAAAGTTTTTGCACTCTGCAAACCTCCCAGAAACAGCCAGTTTTTTGCGAAAATGGGCCCAGTTTTTTTCCTTCAAAAAAAGGGCATGAATTAGCCCTTAGGCAGCTTGTAGAGTGTTCCTGGGGATGGGACAAAAACGAGCAAAAAACAACCTGTTTTATGTCAAAAGAAGGGCATGGATAGCCTTTAGGAAGCGTATAGAATGCTGCTGGGGGTGGAGGGAAATGGGCAGTTTTTCACACATTTTTGCCCTACTCAACCCCCAGGAGTTCTCTGAAAGCCTTCTAAAAGCTATGCACGGCCATTTTGGTGAAGGGAGTGCAGTTTCAGGAGGCAAAAATTATGTATTTAGTGTGTAAGATACCCAGATTTTCAGCTTTTTAGAGGAAAAAAGGTGTGTCTTATACTCCAAAAAATACGTTACAGTATCAAGCAATATTGAGGGATTTCTATGACAAGTCATGAAATATACATAAAAGTTAAGCAGAGGAAAAAAAATTGAATGCACATGAAGGCATGCCTAAGATTCGGCTGCTGTTTCTTCTCTAACATCTGAGGAAGATAAAAGCAGTTTGTTCTGTGTTACAAGAGAAAGCCTCAAAAGAAAGCCTTTGCATAAAACAAGGGAAATCTGTCTTTAATGAGCAGAATTAGAAAAAGAAAGTGACATATAGAATGCTATTTCTCAGTTAATGTCTCTCCTCTTACAAAAAAAACCAGCTACATGATCTCTTGGAACAAATTGGGTCTAGAAATTATAATTACTGCTATAACTGAAATGAAATAACCTTTCTCTTTATACACCGAAGATGCACAACCTGATGCCTAAAATCTTTGTGAGAAATATTTTATACACACAGCCTTAAATACAATCAATTACTCAATTTATAAATTTGAGAAAGGATATACATCCATTTTATATACAAGGTCGCTCCAGCCTAGCCTAAGCCTCCTTAATTTCGGTAGCTTACAATATACTTGTGTGGAACACAAGTATCTTCAAAGACCTGCATTTCTTTACTAGATCTTAATTCTTCAATTAATTAAATGGAATGCCAAATCGTGTAGTCACGTGATGTATCGCGAGGGTTTCGGCGGATCTGACGTGGGCGTGGCCTGCCTGCGCGCCGCCCGTTTGACACAAGTGCGCCGCTGTATTGAAAACGTCACGCCTCACACCCCATCTACCAGCTCATAGGACCGCCTTACACGGCAGTGATTCCTCCCACCGGAGGAGGGCGCTGGAAAGGTCCTTGAGATCCCGGAAGCCCTCGTGAGTGCGCGAAGTGCATTCTGGGGCCGAAAGTTTCTTCCGCCTTTCTTCTCGGAGGACTTTGGCGGAGGCCGCATCGACTTTTTTCTACTGTTGCTTGAACGTCACGCTGTCCGTGTTTCCTTCTTTTGCTCTGAGCCAGCAGTGTAAAAAAGGGTTCTTTCCTTTTCCTTCGGGCTTGTCAAGGCTGTGCTCGCTGACT
>JAPKID020006486.1:0-10640 GCA_026931265.2 Tropidonophis doriae | reverse complement strand
GGTTGGGGGTTATACAGTGGTTGTGTGTACGTGTTTGTGTGTGCAGGTGTAGATCTACACACAGATTGGTTGGCCAGGCTGGGAATGGCTAGTAGGTAATGTAAGTAGCGTTGGAGAAGACAGAATTTTTTATACCACAGTTGTGTGCATGAATGGCGCCCTTTGTCTAGCCCTTCATTTTGTTTCGTTCTAGCAAACCTTCATATATAGGCTCACTTATTTTCTTCATGTGGGGGTCCTTGATGCTCTCTGAGTTTGGTTGCCAGCATTTCATTACTAAACCCCATTCCCTTCCAGCACTGATGACGTTACCCATTTGGGTCATGAAACGTCGGCAAGAACACTACCTAGCTCAGAGAACATCAAGGACCACACAGCTCAACTCTGAATTGCTAATATTCTCTTTCGATGGTGTTTTCTTCACATTCACCAGCTGTTTAATGTGACTGAGTTATGTAAGATTGTTGCTTAATGTCTATGAAAAAGCATCTTTTTTGAAAAAGCACCTTTCGGACAATTGGTTGCTTAGAACAGGGGTTGGCAACCTTAAACCCACAAAGAACCAGAAAGGTCCTAACAGGAAGACCCCGTTCAATTCTGGAGCTGACCCGAAGTCTAGTTTTCCCACCATAGAGTCTCCTCCTAGCACGGTATCCTTTTTTCTCTGCTTTGACTTTGACTTTATTTCGATTTATATACCGCGCCTTCTCCATCGAGATGGACCTAGGGCGGTGCACAGGCAATTAAAAACCAACAATGATAAAAATACAATAAATAGATAAAAAGAATTAAATAAGAACCTGTGTTAAAAATTCCCCCTAAAAACCTAACATCCATTTGCGTATTTGACAGAAGCTATATAACAATAAGGTCTAAACAATTATGCAAGACCAGCTTGCTGAAAAAAGTATGTTTTAAGTGAACGGCAAAAGAGGGGAAGGTCCGTGATAGTGTGAAGTTCTGGGGGTAGGTCGTTCCAGAGGGTCGGTCCTGCCACAGAGAAGGCCCTACCCCTGGGAACCGCTAGCCGGCATTGACCGGCGGTTGGTACCCTCAGCAGGCCCTCTCTGTGGGAGCGTATCGCACGCAGGGAGGTATGTGGCAGGAGGCGGTCCCGCAGGTAGCTAGGCCCCGACCCATGGAGCGATTTGAAGATCGTAACAAGCATCTTGAAGCGCACCCGGAAGGCTACCGGTAGCCAGTGCAGCTCGCGCAGGAGAGGTGTTACGTGGGAGTAACGAAGCTCCTAGAATCTCCCGCGCGGCTGCGTTCTGAACCAACTGGAGTCTCCGGGTGCACCTCAGGGGGAGCCCCATGCTGACTGGAAGTCCGGTTCCCCCACCAATAGAGTTACCTCCTAGCACATCCTTTTTTCTTTGCTGACCAGAAGTCCGGTTCCCCCGCCATAGAGTCTCCTCCTAGCACAGCATCCTTTTTTCTCTGCTGACTGGAAGTCCAGTTCCCCCACCAATAGAGTTACCTCCTAGCACATCCTTTTTTCTTTGCTAACCAGAAGTCTGGTTTCCCACCATAGAGTTTCCTCCTAGCACGGCATCCTTTTTCCTCTACCTGTCCTAACCAAAAGCCTTACCAATTGTGGAGTCGACTGCGACAGGGAGCCGCAGCAGAGGGATAAAAGAGCCACATGTGGCTTCAGAGCCACAGGTTACTGATGCCTTGGCTTAGAAACTATTTTAACTCCTTGCTGACTGTCATCTCATCTTGCTTGGTGCCAATTAATTCCAGCTGGCTGCTCGCGCGCAAATACGGTTCGTCTTCTGTCGTTCTCCTCCCCCTTTCTTAACACTGTGTCACTCTGCTTTGTAGAGCAAACGCTGCTAACCGTAACTATGATCCCAATGACTAAAATGTCAGATTAAGGCTAAACCCTTTCCTCACCTGACCCTAAATCTCATTGTGCCATTCCCTGTGCCTAAAGTCTTCACGGAAGGAAAAACAACAATAGGACAATGCAAAGAAGGAGCAGTGTGTAAGCAACTCCATTCCTGGACTTTAGATACACACTGGGTGTTAAAGATACCTTTTTCAAAAGCTGGAATAAATGGTATTCATGGTATAACAGGAGAGTAATGGATACCAAGGGAACCAACTAGATAAACTAAGAAATCAATGTGAGGAATAAATAAGACAAGAGGATAGTAAATCTGAGGGGGAAAAAATCTTTGTATAACTATAAATAATAACTGATAAATTAGACTGGGATAAACTCAATTCTAAATCTAGGGGACTAGACATTTCCCCAATATGTTTATGTATGTCTTCCCAGTTACCATTACCTTATATTTGTTGATTGTGTGGTTTTATATGGCAAATATTAATAAAGATTTATTTTATTAAAAAAATATCTCCTAATAAATAATGTTGCTATATAATTTTAATAATCCCCCTAGGCATGAAACCTGTGTATGATAAGTTCTTCAGATGAGCTACAGCTCACAAAGTGAATTATCCTGCCTCAAGACGTATAACCTCTTTCAGCTGGCTCTTTAGCTTCATAAACACTTTAGAAGCGAGGAAACAAATCTACACCTCTGCTTCATTGTCAGAATAGGAATTTAATTGGACTTCCTGGTCTTATGAATTCCAATGAAGTGAAACATCTGTTGAAAGATCAGCACAGCCCCCAAAAATATGGATATGAGCATCAGATTAACAAGCAAGAAAGAAATTTCCTGTTTGTATGTGTGTTTGTGTGTGTGTGTGTGTGTGTGTGTGTGTGTGTGTGTGTGTGTGTCCAATACAATTTTTAGTAATGGGGCGCTATCTAGTGGTCATTCTACACTCTACTTCTGCCTTTTATTTTCCCTTGCTGTGATAGCCTCCTCTGTCTTAGACACATTTCCCATATTTTTCAGAGTATAAAATGCATCGGAGTATAAGACACACCAAGATTATGAAGAGGCAAATTTTAAAAAAAGTTTTTGCACTCTTCAGACCTCCCAAAAACGGCCCATTTTTCACAAAAATGGACCTGTTTTTTGTCCAAAAAAATTGCATGCATAGCCTTTAGGAGGCTTATAGAGTGCTCCTCGGGGCTGGGAGGGGTAAAAACAAGCAAAAAAAGGCATGTTTTTCACTCATTTTTGCCCTTCTCAGCCCCCAGCAGCACTCTGGAAGCCTCCTAAAGGCTATGCATGGCCATTTTTGCAAAGGGGTGGGGTTACTAACGGAACAGAAATTCCATAATACAAGTCAATTTTAGCATAAAAAGAAATATATAACTTTGAAAAATGGCAAGACTGTTCAACTTTTTTTTTCCTTTGAAATTCAATCAATGAAGTTTCCTACGGGTAAACAAGGCAATTGGAAGTACTGTAACTGGCTTTTTTCTTCCACTCAATGGGAGTATAATGGTAGAGATAAAGCAGAAGGAAGAGTCCCATTTACCTCCAAGTACTATGGTTTTAGATCTTAATTCTCTGTGTGTAGAGCCATAGTTTGTGCTAAGCCATAATGTGGATTTGGTTGTGAATTCTGATTGAAAAAAGTGTAAATGTAACCATTTATTAGTTTATTCAGCAAATCACAAGACTTAGAGCAATGTCTGAACTTGTAATTATGTGGGCATGAAGGCTTAAGAAACCAGGAAGAGCCACAGACACAGGAATGGTAGAATAAGAGGAAGCTCAACCTATGAAACAGGAATATAGGCATGGCAAACACCTTGGAAAGGACCATTTCTAGTTTCTTGAGCTGTAAAGGTTAGAAGAGAGAGATGTGCACATTTACAAACCTACAAGACTTGTTTAATGTATTTTTACAATGAATATAATTGATACATTGGGGAGTGCTTTCTGTCTGGACTATCTTGCAGGGCTGACAGAATTTAGCTATTTGTTTTAACCAGAGATTGTTGGACACACTATAGTGATCTGGTTCATATGTAACACTAAGCCATAAATCATTAATTGATAGGCCATAGTAGCTGGACTCATGTCCTTGGTAATCCAAAATAAGCAGCTCCTACTGTAGTATAATAGAATGAATCAAAATAATAGTGCAATCTGTGCAATTAGACTACAAAACTAATCTGGTGAACATTTATTTTGATTTTAATTGGGAAAAAAACATTTAATTATTTTGTTGAGGGAAAAGAAAAATTAAATGAAATGATCATAGAGTGAAGATTTTGTGCCTAAAAGATACATAAAGGATATGTACGAATATTTTGTTTTTCACTGATTATCACTTAGTAGTAGATCGATGGCTTCAGCTATATCCCAAAGTTTTCATCAGAAAACTCCTCTCATGAGACTTTCTACAATCAGGAAATACGATTAATTGTAGCTGATAGAGAGATGAGTGAAGAGAAAACAAATTACCCAGTGTCATTACCCTACAACAATAAAATCAACATATAAATATACTATTAGAAGTTTGAAAGATACCTGAAACACCTTGAGAATGATGTAGAAAGAAGTCAAAAGCCTTTTTTAAAACTGAAGATCAGAGTTTGACTAAGCATTGAATAGTTGGTGTTCTATGTTTCATATCCATTTATTTATTCAATTTCTATAGCTGCCCATCTCAAACAAGTTGCTCCCGGCAAACAATTATAAACTCAATTAAAAGCCAAATTCAAGTACAATACAAAAAAATTAAGGCTCAGACTGTGAATAAAGAGCAGAATTAGTAGAAGGTAGAGAATTTTGTACATTGCATTCATTGTCAAGAATAAAGTCTAGATCAGGGATAGTCAACCTTTTTATACCTACCGCCCACTTTTGTATCACTGTTAGTAGTAACATTTTCTAACCGCCCACTGGTTCCACAGTAATGGTGATTTATAAAGTAGGGAAGTCAAATAAATTTAAAAAAGAAAAGTGCTTCATTATCGGACAAAACCCCTACCGCCCACCATGAAAGCTGGAATGCCCACTAGTGGGCAGTAAGAACCAGGTTGACTACCACTGATCTAGATTGTAATATTAATTTTTGCTGTATCTTTCTAGAAAATTTGAATTTGATCTGAGCAAGGTTCTAGTGAAGCAGTTCTTTTTAACTTTAATAGCAGGTACCCAAGGACACAGCATACCCAATTTACCAGCTGAGCCAAGGAATAGACTACACAGGTGCAAATAGAACAAGATGCACAACAGTTTACAGCAGGACAACTGCTCCTCAATGGAAGTGAATGCGGTCAGTTGATGCTCTGTCATCCACAAAAGTGGATTACACATCAGCAACATAAATGTGATAAGAAACTGTGTGGCTACATACATTGTTAATGGGCTATGGAGTAGATATACCAAAGCCAAGAGTATTGTCTGAACACAATAAGGTTTGTATTCATGCCGAACACAAATAAATCCAGGACAACACACAAAGACACACATGTGCAACACACAAGAAAGGGGACATCGACCTAAAATACTGTCCATTGGCAGAGATGATGGCAGATGAATTCACTACACTTTTGTTCAGAGATTGACTCAGACCACTTTGAGAGATGATGGAAGTGGTAGATTATTGCATGTGGGTAGAAGGGACATTGTAAGTGTGACTTTAGTTGTACTAACTCTCAGTACCTCAAAATCTATTGCCCACTCAGAGCATTGGGGTATAAATAGATAGTTTAGAATTTTCTCTGTGTTCTTTCTTTAGCTCTTACTGCACTTTTCTCATGAGTTTTCAAACTTCTTCCTGCCTGTTTCTCAAGCATAGTTGTTCACTTGATTCTCACCTGAAAGGATCTAGTTAGCTGGAGTTAGCCTGTCCTCCATGTATTTCCTACAGTAAATTTCTACCGTCTCTTTCTATCTATGTAGGCCTGATGACTCCAGAAGAGCACAAGAAGTTTGAAAGTTTAAATTCAGCCCATAACAAGTTTTGGATTCCATGTGTCTGGTTCTCAAACTTAGCAGTGAAGGCACGTAATGAGGGCCGAATCCGTGACAGTGTACTCCTTCAAGGCATTTTGAATGTGAGTCAGATATGCATTGCATGTGTCATGCTTTGAATTCATTACCTGACATTTTTAGTCATTTAGCAGAGGAGAAGCTCCAAAACCCCAGCTGTTATAGTTCAGCTTTCTCCATGCTAGAGGCCTACTATTGTCAGACAGGGTTGTATAGCAATTTAGATTTTTGAAGGGAAAAGGTAATTTGGTTTATTTGTGGGCTCTGGCAGAGCAATTGCCAGTGGTTCCTTAAAGACATCTTTTTCTGGGTTTGCATTGCTTCCCTGCAATTCACTCCTGGGAAAAGATAAATTGGGTTTAAGGTAAAGTTCTGAATTTCCTTTAAATCTCTCTCTCTAGCTCTCTCTCATATTGGAACATTCGTGCAATATGTCATTTCAACTATTGGACCTGCTAACTATAGGCTGTGGACTGTGGAGGAACTAATAGCTCAATAGCACCATGGTGGGGAAGGTTGCCATAAATCAGTGTTTCTCAACTTCAGACAAGACCTCAACAACTTTTAGATATGTGAACTTCAACTACCAGAATTCTTCAGGCAGTATAACTGATGCTGGCTAGGAAATTCTGGGAGTTACCGGTAAGACCACATGCCTTAAAGCTCCTGAGGTTGAGAAACTCTGTTGTACACAATCCAGAATGGGTAGCATGACAGGAAATCTAGAATCAGAGAGACTCTTGGTGCAAAAGAAAATGGAAGATTAATATACAGAAGTTATCAAGTTCTCACAATTCTACTACTTGTACAACAAGACCTTTTGTGTTGTGCTTACTGTTATACTCTCCTAGTGACAAAACACTCTGTTCTAATTAAAAACACTTTAGTAACACACTTTTCAGAGATTGCTGACAGTTGAAATCCTGAACTGAAAGTCCAATGGTGAAACTTTATTTCCTCTAATGGTACTTTTCCTTCCTTCCAACAGGAAATGAACACATTGCGCAGCCAGTGTGGGCGTCTCTATGGATATGATTGGATTAGTATTCCTTTGGTCTACACACAGGTGAGAATTGTACTTCCACTGTATTTTTGTCTGACTGCAGCCAAAGTTATATCCCATTTATAAGAAAATATATCTCATATGTGCTTCATATTAAGCCTTTCTTATAGCTTAGTTCAACTGTTATCTAACTTCCTATAGAGTTGTTGTGTTCCAGATATATTTAACTAAATGATGTCATCTATTCAGACCTTAGACATGTGCCTTCTTTGTAGTAGCACTGTCTTCTGGGACATGGTTCCCTTCTGCCCAAGATTTAGATGGTCTCCATTCTGCTGTTGTTTAGAAGGGCCTTTAATATTTATCTCTTAACCCAAGCATTTGACAAGGGAGAATGAGACCCCTTCCTTCATAGTGTTTGCCAATTTTTAATTGATTGTTATAATTTCTTTTGTTGTGAGCCACTCAGAATTATTGGAAGTCAAGCAGCATACAAGTTTCATATGAAATGTTCTGTTCCCGTTACAGACCCCATGGCTTGTTCTTCCCATTGATTTTATTTGCCTCTGTTTCTGATCACTGCCACTCAGCTGATTATCTTACAAGAGAAAGGCTATAAAGCCTCACATTTTGAAATATGCTTGGATTGTGGTGGAATAAGAAGAACGGCTTTAACACTAACAAGTTTCAGTTATGGTCTGGGTATGAGATAAAGCCAATATCAGAAAGTTTGAGCAGAAAAATACACTAAATAAACATGTATGGCTAAAACATGTTTGTGCCACAGTTAAGAACAAATGGGGAATGACCACTATGTATTTAAGCCAACGTGGTTACATGTGTGCTATGCACCAACTGTCACAAAGCAAGCACACTTTTCTCCTGTATCTAAGTTTTCCTTAGGAAAAACAGAAAGCTTTGGATGACTTTCCAAGAGGTCATATTTTTCCTGGGGTCTTAAGAGCAGTTTCTCAGCTATTGGCAAACATTCTATGGCCTTTAATGATAGTGACCTGCATGCAGAGCACACTTTTATCTTCTTCAAGCACCAGGCAGATGAGTTGTTCCATTCCACCCAACCCCCAGCCTACTGTTCAGATAATGAATTTAAACTCTATGGGGGTGGAAGCAGAATCCATTCCTTGTGGACCAATAAGTGTAATGGGAAATTCATACTCAGCACAGCTAGGTCCCAAACAAATCAAATCCAAAGTAGATGAAACCAAGATTTGATGCCCATGGAAATTTGCTTGGTCAAAGCAAGTCACGGTGTTTATTGGAAACCAGCCACACCACTTTTGGAGAGTCTTTGTTGCTAGAAACAGAATTGAGTAGAATGGATGAAAGGCAGCTTGTATCTTGTATGATGCTTTTACATTCATGTTCCTTTGAACATAATGCAGCACTTGCTTCTTCTGCCCATTTCACCTCTATCCTTTTGTTTATGCCTTTTTTCTCACTGGCTGGGTTGTCCCCTGGAGTCCTGTTTGTTTTTTCAGACGGAGTAAAATGTAAAACAGCAGAAACTGTTGCTTTAAGCTATCTGTGTAAAGAAACAGGTAATTAGGCAACAAGGCAGCCTTAGTAAACAAGTCTATTAGTGCAATATAGAACAATAATAAGTGTTGCCACCTTATACTAGCACACACCCCAGATAATGGTTTTATTTCTAGTAGTCTACATCTCTTATTGCAGGATGACATTTCAGTTTAAGTTGCTAAGAAAAAAAATTATTAAAATAAATTAGCACATCATGTACACGTAGCTTTGAGCCAAGGTTCAAATTGCAGAGTTTTTCTGGACTGCAGCAGAATAGGTAATAAAATGGCTGCAAGCAAACAACCAAACTCAGAGAGCACCAAGGACTCCACAGTTCAACCCATATATTATCTTCTAAAAGTTCAAATGTATCTTTGTATTAGTGAAATGTAAGCAATGGCAGGAACAAAATCTGGATTCCAGATTTTATTTTATTTATTTATCTCCTGCCCTATATTATTTTTACAAATAACTCAAGGAACAAAACATATACAATGTATTTTCCTCCTACTATTTTGTCTACAAAAACAACCTTGTAAAATGGGTTCATCTGAGAGATTGGGACTGACTGGACCAAAAGTCACCAGCTGGCTTTCATGGCTAAGGTGGACACTTGGCTAAAGTGGAATTTAAGTAATGTTCTTTAGCTAACTGCTTTCATCACTAGACCAAACTGGCTTTGAAAACCAAAATAGGTTGTTGATGATGTAGAATTTGTACGGAATATTAGCAGTGGTAGCTCTAGAAATGTGCCATCTGGGATGTGAAACTATAGAACAATGTACAAACTGTATTGTATTTTAAAATCTGGATTAAGCAGAAAACTTCCCCACAAAAATGGGATATAGCTTTTCAAAATCTTTATAGCTTTCCAAGAAATATTTTCCCCTCCAGACACCAATTTTTATTTCATTTTATTATTTTAGTAGTCCTAGCTGTATCATGAAAGATCTTTATTTCCCCATCAAGAAAGGGAGTGAATCAGGAAAATACAGGAAGATATAAATTTAAGGTTGTTAATGGAATGAAATATGCACTAAGATACTGCAGAAGGTAGGCAAAGGTTATATTGGGAAAACTTTCATGAACTGAGTTTAAATGAACATGGTTTAAATAAGCAAAAGTGAGGCCTATGTTATGTGGCCTGCAGCAGACATTTAGACATCTTTGGCTCAGAGGTGACAGGACTTTTGCAAAAGCACACACAACAAAAGAGATGTGAGAAGCAGTGCTTGTTGAGGATACTGAATTGTTGAACTAGTGCACTAGACTGGAGTGTAAATCAATGGGCAACTATGGCCTCTTTACAACCAGAATTTCAGGGCCACACAGGGACCTTAATTGCCCACCCCTGATGTAGATAATAGTATTTCTGCTCCTATAGAAGCGTGTTTTGGAATGACTTCTAGATCTATACTGCTCCTGAATAGAATCTATCCTAGTAAATCAGGGTTATTAAAGAGATCCTAACAATGCTTCTTTCTCCAAGGTTGTGACGGTAGCTGTTTACAGCTTCTTCCTTGCGTGTTTAATTGGTCGGCAGTTCCTGGATCCAGCCAAGGGGTATCCTGGCCATGAAATGGATCTCTATGTGCCCATTTTCACATTCTTGCAGTTTTTCTTCTATGCTGGCTGGCTAAAGGTCAGTTTAATATGGAATTGTCCTCCAGAGAATTTCTGTTTGTAGGAATAATATTCTGGAGTTTGTTCTTAAATTTCAAGTGCCAAAAATATGTTCTGCATTAGGTAGGACCAGCTCAAAATTCTAATAAGAATCAAATAACATATAATAATGGTACAGGTCAGGTTCCGGCAGGCACTGCTGCCAGTTTGCTCGTGGCTGCTTTTTGCGCTCATGTACTTGATGCGTGCTGCACACACATGCGTGCTGCACGCACGTGCACAGTGCAAGAAAAATTGTTCTGCGTATGCACAGAAGTGAAAAAAAATATGGCGGTGCCTGGCAGTTCCTGGTGAACCAGTTTAGGGGCATGGCAGGCCTGGGTCACTGCCGGTTCCAGCGACTCAGGCTGCCAAACTACTAACGGTCCAAACCAGTAGGAACCCACCACTGGTACAGGTGTGTTTTTTTATATATTACGAAGTAAATTGTGAAAGGAAGTTGATGTAGCCCCCTCATTTAGTGGTGGGATTCAAATAATTTAACAACCAGTTCTCTGCCCTAATGATTTCTTCCAACAACCAGTTCACCAAACTGC
>JAPKID020006485.1:0-10640 GCA_026931265.2 Tropidonophis doriae | reverse complement strand
CGACCTTCGCCTGTTCCGCCAGAGGCTAAAAACCCATTTTTTCATTCAGGCCGGCCTGGCCTGATCTCACTCTGCCCCATTTCCCTAGTTTTAAATTTTAATTGGGGATATTTTAATTAAGGGTTTTAGTACAGGGATTAATGTTGTTTAATTTAATTTTATAAAGGGTTTGTTTAATGTATTTGTGTTTTTTAAATTTTCCCTGTACGCCGCCCTGAGTCCCTTCGGGGAGATGGGAGCGGGTTATCAATTTAATAAATTGAAATTGAAATTGAATTGGCATCCCAACCACACACAGGCAACTCAAGATCTGTTAGCCAGATTCACAAATCACATGTAGGCAAAACCAAAGCACTCCTGTGGTTTAGGGAAATGCATAACTCTTGCCACTGCTGCATTTTCCCAGCCAGGAGTCTGTTCCTTGGATGAATCAGCTTGAGGGCCAAAACAAGATTCAAACTTCATGTCAAGGGTCACATTCCCAAAGTAGGCAGGACCAGAGCCAGGCCCCCTGGGGATGTGGCTCCAAGACTCTGGAGGGGGAAGAAGGGGTTCTTAAGCCCTCCCAGTGCAAAATTGGATGTTGATGGGCTGTTGAAGACGGGGTTGCAGCAGTCTCAGCAAATTCTCTGTCTGTTAAGATCAGTGGCACTTACAGCCATCACAAATAAGAGCCCTAGAGGCAGTTGAAGGAAGATCTTCCTTCAATCTTCCTTCCTTGCTTGCTTCCTTCTGCTTCATCTATTTCTTTCTTCTTCCACCACCTTCCATTCAATTTTTTCTTTTCCTTTCTCCCTCCTTTCCTTCTCTCCCCCTTTCTTTCTTCCCTCCCTTCCCAACATGTCCCTTTGCTCATGACACTTCATTCTTCATATCAAATATGCCCCTGGGCAGTAGTAGAATCCTTGTGCTGGCAGATGGCATTGGTGGACTTCTAAGCACTGAATCTAAAGCAAAAAGCTGCACTTTTGGGGGGAAAGGATATCCTCTGCATCTTCCAAAGACCAAAGGCCCATTTGGATTCTCTGCCAAGAATCTCTGCATGGATGTGATTTTTTAACTTCATAGATAAATCTAATTTTATTTTGTTTTTAATCAGCAGACTTGGATCTATATTCCTCGTATTTTATTTACTAATATTCTTTATCCTCACCTTTCTTCCCCATCTTTCTCCTGCCCCCTTAATTTAATTACAGTATTTTTCTAATAATGTTGAAATATCTCTAAATGTAGTAAAACCCAGCCCAAATCAAGCTCTTTGGACTGCAATCCTGTGCAAATTGAAAAGGAAACCAATTGCTTTGTGTTCCCTGGTGCTTACTTCTGAGTAAGCCCATCTGGGATTACATTGACCAAGTCCTTTGATTTCCATTGGAACAAATGCAAATTTCTGCCATTCCTTCCCACAAAAGATTGCTAAACTGCTCAATTTTGGCTGGATTTTAACCTATGTTCATAGTGTTTATTAGGTAGAACCAATTCAGTATAAATATGCATTGCATTTATTTAACTATGTATACCCCTTTTTAACTGTAAGAGCAGGAAATTCTGACCCAAGGGTCTTTTTTCAGAATCTCTCACCTCTATTGCAGGCCAGGGAGCAGCTCACAAGGGTCACCCATCGGGGTGTTACACAAAAGGGACATTTGCCATCATCTCCTCCTCCCTACGTTTTGGGCCGTTTTGATTTTTATGGTCAAAATTCGGGTTTGGCTGTTACTGCACTTTCTGAAAACATGAATCTTGAGTTGGGAATCAGACTGAAGGACAAAAGATACTTCTGTGGTCTTTAAAAAAGAACCAGGTGCCCAAAGAGGTATATTTTGATGTTATTCAATACAACTCAGGGATTTCTTTATGACTTCAGAAGGCTGCTGGCCTTTGCAAACTTGTTTAAATATATTCAGAATTGATTAGGCAGCTCTATATTTGTTTCAAAGCATTCCTAAACACCACCATGGATAATTAATTCAACTTGCATTATTACTCAAGGGAATTACTGTGTTTTATTCATGCTGGACCAGCTTTCCTCAAACGTTCCCCAAGCTGCTGCCCTCTTAATATGGTTGAATTCCAAGTCATAGAATTGGCTTTGCTGGCAGGGGTTCCTGCAGGCTGTGGGCATCAAGAGGGCACCTGGGCCTGTGCAGGCTGAAGCCTTGCTCTTTTTTCACAGCTGTGAGGCCCATGTGGCACATAAAAAAGTGGTGGGACCATTAGTATGCTAGTAAATGTTTAACAAGCAGCTACTGCAGCTACTATGCAGGTAATGCAGAGGTGGGTTTCTGCCGGTTCGGCCCAGATCAGGCAAACCAGTAGTGGTGGCAAAAGTGGGAGAGTCTGCCCCGCCGCCCGGGCACTCCTGTGCATGTGCACAAGCTTCTGTGCATGCACAGAAGTGTTGTGAAAGTGTGTACATGTGCACAAGCGAACCAGTAGTAAAAGAAAATGGAAACCCACCATTGAGGTAATCCTCAAGTTACAACCACAATTGGATTTTTTGTTGCAAAGCTGTTAAGCGAGCTACACTCAGTTTTACAGACATATTTTTTGCTACAGTTGCAAAGTGAATCACTGCAATTGAGGCAGTCACTGCAAGTGAGTCAGTCATTAAGTGAATCCAGCTTCCCCCATTGACTTTTCTTGACAGGAGCCAGCTAAGAAGGGTGCATCACAGTGCCATCATAAATTCAAAAGGCCACTCAAAGGATAGTTGTAAGATGAGGACCACTTGTAATGGCCGAGCAGCTAATCGTGTCTCAGCTCTGCCCCCAACTGGCCTGCAACATTTCAGAAAATTTAATGATCAGCTCTTGCAATGTGGGTCTTTGATTGCAGTGTCATAGCCATTACATTTACCTTTGGGGCCTTCCCATCCCGCCCCACCCCAGATGTCCTTGAAAATCAGCTTAGCATTTGGGGAAGTGCCACAATCGGAATCACTGGCCAAAAAGCCTGAAATTTCGAGACTTTGGAGGGAAAAACACAAACTAGGCAAAAATCCTGTTCTCCAAATTCCATAAAACTTCTGCCGAAAGCGGTCCTGTCTTTCTGAAGAATGTATGCACTGAAAAGAACCTGCTCTGTTCCTGTAGTCAAAAATGTAGTGTAATTATTAACCAAATATAAATTAAAAGGATCCTATATTTATGTAGCCTATGCCTGCTTTGTGTTCTTTGTTCTGGTTGGTCGTGCGCTTCAAAAGTTGGGTGAATTTTTGCAACTCTGACTTGGAACTCACTTTCTGGAGATCCAAAGCACTTTTCAGTGACGTTTCCTGAGTTGGCTTTGCCCTTGACCTCTTCCTTGAGTTAGAGAGAGTGACAGTCCAAAGTCATCTAGTTGGTTTTGTGTGTCGAGAAGGACAAGAACTCCAAATCTCATTTCCTACCTTGGTGCCTACACCAGACTAGTTCTCAGTAGGTACTTACTCATCCCCAGTTGCCTTTCCGAAGAGAAATATTTCGCAACCATCTAAACATCTAGTAAGGAGGGGGTAGTGTAGGTATCTGGGGCGAAGCTGCTGCAAATGGAATCTGTCCACAATATCATGACTTTGGGCCTCTCAGTCTGAGCTTCACTGGTCTTTAACTTCCAATGTGGCTTTAGTTTATAGCCTGCCTTCTGTAAGCTATCTGGAGTCACTGTGAATAAGTTTTATGGAGCACATATAATTTTTTTTTATAAAAAAATAAATAATTAATAAGAGAACCAAGAACTAGAGAACTTTCCTGACAGAACAATTAATGTGGAATGATTTGCTTCCAGAAGTTGTGGGTGCTCCATTACTGGAGGTCTTTAAAAAGAGATTGGACAACCATTTGTCTGAAAACGGAGTAAGGTTTCCTGCCTGAGAAGGAGGTTGGACTAGTAGATATCCAAGGTCCCTTCCACTCAATATAAGGACCATTTTAGTTAAACTTTGGGCAGTGGTGAAAAGCCTTAGCTAAATTACTATTATGGAAAATATAAGAGGCCACACCAGGCCAATCCTGGCAGATTCAGCACTGCACTATGAGGAAATCCCAAGACTCTGGACTAAACTAGAAAGTACAACATATTCTAGAAGACCATGCCAAACCACTTCCATACAGTTGCCCAGAAAACTGTTAGTTTTTCTAACTCTGATAAGACACAAATTAGGAAAACAACCAAATAACAATGTTGCAAAATGCATATCCATCTCTGCAGAATGTTCCAAATGTTCCAAATACATATCCATCTCTGCAGAAAGGAGACCTGGAAAGTACTATAATGTATAGATACATATGCTATTTTACTTTTGTCTAATAAGAGCAGGGACTGACAATGTTTCACATCTTTATGATTAAAGTTAAAATAATATTTTCCACCTAAATAGTTTTTCAAAACTAAAGGAATTCCATATTAACTTTCCTCCAAGTTTTATCTATCACCTACAATAAGAAACAAGACCTATCTTAGCTCCTGTATTACAGAAAAAAACATACTGAACCAAGAGCCAGAAAAACCTTCTGGAGAGAGAAGAATTTTTAAAAGAAACTTCTATATTTCTGGTGGGCCCTTGGCCTCTGGGGTCATTTTGTGGCCTCACATGTCAGTCAGCCCTGCTTCTTTCTGCTGGGAAGGGCAATTTAAAAGAGTATCTCCTGCTTGCTTGAAGTAATGGTCCACTTGAATCCAAAGCAGAAATCCTTGACTGAAAGAAGACGTGCCCCCACCCATTCACTGGTATCAAAGCACCCACCAGCTTCACGGAGTCTGTTTCCTTCGGCTTTGGTTCTGTTTGTCCTCTCACTCCCTGCTAGGTCTACCAGTGATAACTGGCTCAAGGATATTAACTCTTTCTCCTGCAAGAGAAGAGACGTGATGATTTTCAATCAGGAAACTATGTATACAGAAATAAAGCTGAGAATTTCTGGACTTTTTAAGGAAAGCATATGCTAGTCAGGATTCTCAGCAACACTTCTCAGGACTAGTGCTACTGGTCGAACAACGGTCAGTTTTCGAAAAGTTGACTAAAAGAGAGAAATCTAGGCATGGCGTTAATTAGTTTTAAATATCATAGAACAAATGTGCTCTTATCATCAGACGTTCATATTGTTGAAAAGTATTTCATGTTTATTTTCTAATCAAAATCCTCAAGTCATCGTTGAGCTGTCATTTATTAATGCTTGTTGGTTCAGCCAATTCAAGTAAAGACTTGATGCATCAATAATGCATTAAATCAATAATATAAATTATACATCAGGGTAAGAACGAATCTCTAAAGAAAGAATACAAATGACCAGCTGTTTGCAAAGAATACAAGTCCTTTCATTCTCCACCATTCAAATCAGAGCTGATGAAGCTGCTTGGATGAGAAGCAAAAACATCTTCAAACCCCCCCCCCGCCCCCCGCAGAAAGTCCAGCTGACTTTTGAAAAAGCCTCTTTGTGACAACTATGCCCTGGATGACTGAGAATCTCCATAGATATTAATCTCTAAAGACCCAATTTTGGATGTGACATAATTCTGGGTATAAGTTCAGGAACGGTTCCCAGTTACAACTAAATTCTATATCAGATTTACTTTTTAAATGAAAGGTTATGCTAAACAACAAGACACACTCAGAACTTAGTCAATCATTCTTCTGAAAAGGGAGCAAAAGATCTTTTCCAATAAAAGGTATATAAAATTCTTGCCAACATTGACCTGGAGAATATCAATTCAATCTATTTTGAAAGGATACTGCAGTTCAATGAAATTTAGTAAAAAAAAATGTATCAGGTTTCAAAGGTTACAACTTTCAGAGTTTGCTCCATTCCGCAATGCGTCATTTTCCTAATATTGTTGAGATGTACAACCTGCCCAATATTTTCAACATCACATTTTTAAGCTCATCTATATGTACACAAAATGGGTAAAACAAAGGTTTTTTTATCCAAATGATGCAAAGGCAATGGACACGTAGCGAGGCAAAAAGAAACGTGTTTATAGCTAGGTGCTCACCTCTATCTTCTGAGCCAAGAGGGAAGGCTTAAAGTTAGATTTGATCACCACTTTCACCTCCAGCTTGGTGCGTCCCACCTCACGTACCAACGGGATGACCCGGAATGGCAAGATAATGTCTTTAGTGGTTCGGTACCTGGTGGAAAAGAACAAGCAATAACTTACCAAATGGAAGAGAGGTAATGGAAGAGAGGTAATCACTGCCCACACAACCCGGCAAATATTCCTAAATTGAAACCCTATCTGAAATTTACTGGTACTTTAGTCTCACAGATTATCTGTTAACTCTCAACTAAAGGCTATCCATGTCCTATTTTGGCGAAAAACGGGCCCGTTTTCATAAGAAACGGGCCATTTTTGGGAGGTCTGCAGTGCAAAAAAGTTTTTTTAATTTGCCTTTTTAAAATCGTGGTGCCTCTTATACTCCAAAAAATACGGTATACATACATACTATGTGTGTGTATGTACACACAAACACTCACACACACATTTGCCCTCTAACACTACATCAGTCTCCAGCCCTCCCAAATGTGCTTTTTGAAGAGGCAATTGGACTTGCTGGTTTTTCTCTGGTTTTCCCTTCTCATCCAAGAAGTTTCTTCAGCTCTGATTTGAATGGTGGGGAAGGGAAGGATTGATACTACTCACCTGGCTGGAGGTTTATCTGTGTCATCAGGTTCATCTAAATCAAATGGGTGTGGAGCCTAATTATGAGGAGCATTTCCAAATTCTGACTGGGAACCCGACACCCATATTTCAAAGAGGCACATTTGAGGCACACAGCCTTGGCAGTTGTCCTGAAAAAAATGACTTCCGGGCTTTTGAATCTAATGCTAAAGAAATTCAACCTGTCCCAGTTATTCTTCCAGCAGAGGGCAAAATATTTCTACTGAGACAGGCCTTCCGCTAACCCAGCTGCGTGAACACTGCTTGTTTTCTCAATGTTTTTGAGGGCCACAGTTAACATTTGGAGGCACTCCAGGGTCCATGCTGGAAAAATGATGGTGCAAAATGAACAACACATAGAGGACGTTTTAACTTTTCAATGGGAATTTGTGTTTTATAGTATTTAAAGTCTATTTACTAGCTTGCACTATAGTTGTTGCTTGTATTCTAACTCGGTATGATAGGAAATGGTGCTGCAGGGTAATCCCAGTCAGGAGGGACCCTGGAAGTTGATAAAATACAAAAATACATTCGAATAGAATAAAATAAAAATAACAGTGTTAGGATATTCAGCCTTATATTGGGTTGACAATATATATGAGCCTAAGTTGTAAAGGAGTTATGTAGCTTTAAGAACTAAATATAATCTCATTGGCTGTAATTATCAGCTCTACCATACAAGCAAGGTCAGGAACGCAGTTCATTCATTCCCTGTTCGATTCCTTGTGATCCTGTGTTCCCTGATTGCCATTGTAGAAGAAGAAGGAATATTGTTTTGCATCACTGTAAGATACTGTATCTGTGTTTGGTGTTGGACTGTTATTTGTTTGAGAAGTTAGTCAGAAGTATTTTAGTTGCTACAAGTAAAGACTATTTATTTTCTTACTATCACTGTTTTAGAGTTTGTTTGTGGCTATAGCAATGTATCTCTTTACTGTCCGGTGAATTACACTATTCCGCATTTATTTTGCTAACACTGGTTAAGGGACCAGAGTTGTAACACTGGTTCTGAACCCAGAGTTGCTAACAAACAGGCTCGGGAGCATGTGCAATGCTAAAACTTCAAGCTGGCCCTCTCTATGGTAGGAGGAACTTCCAGCTGGTTGTGTTTTGCTCTTATTGGCAAATGTCTTGGCACATTTTGCAAGATGACAGGCAGAATTCGGTAAACAAGTGACTGGAAAGCTACCCCATGGCAGAGCAATGGATACAGAGAGTTTCACACACACACACCGCCCTCCCCAGCAACCTCACCTCATGAGCTCAAACTCTCCATCTGGTGGTATGAAGCTGATACTCCTCTCCGAGTCAAACTTGCTGAGCCTCACGCACTGGTGAAAAGTGCAATCGTCAATGGCAATGGACTGCTTCCCACTAGGACACAAGAACCAGAAGGATCAAAGTCAATGCGAAGTCTTGCAGCAACGGCATTCAGCCCCCCACCCTTCCCTGCAAACTCCAGATGGAGCACATGGTCTCACACGTCTATGGCTAAGTCACAGAAGGTATTCAAAATAAAGGCAGCATGTATATAAATGAGCCTTTCTGGGAGCCACGGGTTCCCTCAAAAGCCACTGGAATTGCCTGATCACCAGGAAATCCAAGCAACAGCTGGCTGGACCGATGTTTGCCCCCACCAATTCACTTGGAGAACTGCAGCCCCATCCGACTCGCTCAAAGCTGCCTGATCCTTAAAGTGTTTTTGGCACAGGAGTGATATAGGTTTGGGGCCGGGTATAACTGCGTATTAACATCATAGTTTGTAATTTGATGAATAAGCCACACTGGCTGATTTCAGAGGTCAAGGTCAAGGTTCCCCTTGCGCATATGCGGTAGTCGTTCCCGACTCTAGGGGGCGGTGCTCATCTCCGTTTCAAAGCCGAAGAGCCAGCGCTATCCAAAGATGTCTCCGTGGTCATGTGGCCAGCATGACTCAACGCCGAAGGTGCACGGAAGGCTGTTACCTCCCCACCAAAGGTGGTTCTTATATTTCTACTTGCATTTTTTAATGTGCTTCCAAACTGCTAGGTTGGCAGAAGCGAGGACAAGGAACGGGAGCTCACTCTATTATGCAGCGTTAGGGATTCGAACCGTCGAATTGCCAACCTTTCTGACCAACAAACTCAGCGTCTTAGCCATTGAGCCAGCCCAGCCCTCTATTTCAGAGGTACTAAGCCATAAATCAGAGTTTACAAAGCATAGTAATAATGTGGTTTAATACCCGAGACGGACTCAAAAATCAAATAAACCACCTTATTATGGCTTAAGCACAATGTTCAAAAGTAAGCAAAAAAACAGAGGGCTTTGTCTTCCAGCTTCTGTCAGAGCTCGAGAGACATAAGATTTCCTTTTTGAGAAACCATTATGGGGTTTTTTTCCAGGCGATTTACTAAAAACAAAAATGTTTTTTTTTAATCTCTCCGCTGCAAACAAGAGGAATGCTTTTCGGCAAGGAAAGACCATTCAACACCCACAAAATCTCACTGCAAATCTTGCAGAAAAGCCACTGTTGGATGGGAGCAAGCGAATGACTTGGTCGGCGAAGTCATTCAAGGACAGTTTTGCCAGCGTGGTGAGAAGGCTCTGCACTGCAGGACAGAGAGTGAATGCTTCAAGACACAGGATGGGCGTCAGATGCAACTGACTTCACACACACAGCTCAGATCTGCTTCAGAGGATGCTGTCTGAATACTTCTCTCAACGGTGTAACAAGGAAAGGCTCAACCTGACCACTGATGTTCCGCATCTTCCTTCCTTTCCATTACTCTGCCCTCAATTCATACTCAGGCGTGCTGCTCCGATTACAGGTAGCCTTTGACTTACAACCCCAAGCGACACCTCTGTCGTTAAGTGAGAGGCAGCTGCTGAGCCGTCTGCCCCATTTTATGACTTTTCTTGCTTACGGCTGTTAAGTGAATCACTGCAGTTGTTAAGTTAATATGACGGTGGCTAAGTGACCCTGGCTTCTCCATTGACTTGGCTTGTCAGAAGGTTGCAAAAGGGGAAATCGGGTGACCCCCGGGGGCACTGCAAACCCGTCATAAATATGAACCAGTTGCCAAATGTCCCGATTGTGATCACATGAACGACCGGTAACTTTGTATGGTCACTAAACGAATGGCTCTTAAGCAGAGGGCTACCCGTATTAATTGAATTACCAGTAGTCCTGGACTTACAACCCACAATTGAGCAAAGAATTTAAAGTGAATTTGCTCAGTGAGTAATTTGTTAAGTGAGTTTTGCCCCATTTCACATCTTTTCTTGCCACCTTGGTTAAGCGATTCACTGCAGTTGTTAAATTAGTAACACCGTTGTTATGTGAATTTGGCCTTCCTCGTTGACTTCAAACAGCAGTTAAACCAGTGTTTCTCAACCTTGGTGAGTTTAAGTCCTGTGGACTTCAAGTTGAAGTCCACAGGACTTTAAATCACCAAGGTTGAGAAACACTGCACTACATGAACTATTGTAATTCGAAGACTACCTGTACAGTTATAAAACGCTGGTATTTCGAGGCCATGAAAATAAACTTAGCAAAAATCTGCTTTTGACGTAACTGGTAATTTTGCCATTCATGGTTTAAGCGCATTAGTTTTCAGGGTGGCATTGTGGAGAACTTCCTTCACACCTCCAAAGAATTGGCTTTGCTGTTGCCATCGCCCAAATTGGGCACTCCAAAGCCTTCCAGTTACACCATTCTAGGGGAGGTTTCCTGTCCAGCTTCTCTTATCAACTTCCTCCGCTACGTTGTCCCCAAAGAAGGACATCCAAAGAAGCAACTCCTGGCTTAATTAGGGGCAAGGAGCCCTATTCCTAGTTAAAGCCTTATATGCAATCTTGCTCCAAGTCACTCAAGCAAGTTCCTCTTATCTGGGCCAACCTGATGAGACAGCAACACCTGAGTCGGCTTTGTTCCTACGAACAAGCACATGGTAGCTCAGCCTTCAACCACAGGTGGGACCTGCGTGGAAGTGTCTTAAAGATGGTGGCACATGCACAAATCACAC